>CAUYSK010074156.1:0-28750 GCA_963575035.1 Avahi laniger | reverse complement strand
ATTGACACATATGACTGCCTAGTCATCCTTTGGAAGGTTTTGTGTGGCGTCTGTCTCTAAAATGAAGTTTAAAGATACTTTGATTTATGGCATCCCTCAACTTTACCTCAATTCTTAAGGAAAGTTATTAAAGGTAGTTTGCGTTCAAATAAATACTAACTGGTAAGGTCAGTCTTTCATACATGTCTTCAAGAATAAATCAATCTCAAACAATTGAACTGAAACCATTGTTACGATTGAGTCAGTGAACCTAAAGGTGTACTGTATTTGATTTAGACAAATACTGTTAATTCCTTAAGTTTCCTAGTGGCCACAGTTTTTAAAAAGAATGCTCTTCTGAGTAATCTTGCTCCAATTTGAGATCATTTTCATAAGAATTTCCAACATTTTCAGCTAAACCCAAGAATCTATAAACTAGCCTTCTATAAGCAATTAAATGTATATTTTCCTGAAGAAAGTAAAGTTACTAATATGTAGAATACAAGTATAAGATCACCTAGAAGAAATTATTCATTTACTATGCATAATTTATTTTTTACTACCAGAGTTATATACCACTTACATTCAAGTCAGATATTTAATTCTGTATTATATTCCCTTATTAATGAATTAACTCATTGACCCATTCACGTGACAACTATTTCTCGAGCACTTATTATGTGCGAGACACTGTGTTAGACTTTGGGGATATAGAAAGATCCTGCCCTCCTGAAACTTACATGCTAAAGGTGTCTAAACAGATAATAAATACACAAATCAATATGTAATGCAATGTCAGATAATTCCTAAATTTTCTTATCTGCAAAAAGATAATATCCTATTCTGTAGTGTTGTTATGAGGATTAAATGATACTGTGGAAATTATTTACCATATATGTGTATAACAAACATTATTTCTCTTTCCTATTTTGGAAAAAAGAAAGTGATTTGGTATAAATTATTGATTTCTCACTTGAGATTTAAAAACTACCAAATTCTTATTCCACATTAAGGGAAAAGATAGGTAAAAATTTTCAAAGTTTTCTTTTTTCTTTTTTTGACCAAAATTAAATTGCAGCTGCTGCTTCACAGAGAAAGGCAGCTTGAGCCTTCATGTCAAGCATTCCTGATGATTCAGGTCTTCTTTTGCCAGTTCTCAAACACAGGTGTCTTGCATTGCTGCACACAACCTGCAGAACCTTAGAAGAATCGTACCTTTCCGCTCCCTGGGTCTCAGTTTCCTAGAGATGGAATTATGTTAGCTGATTTCCACAGTTCATTTCAGGACTAACATGACTTTATCTCTCCTTGTAAAAATTCTTCCTATAGTGGATCCACTCAAAAGAATGACTACTATGCTCTGGACTGACCTGGAGAAGAAATTTGAGACCCACGCCTACCAAAAATGATAGAAACTTGACTACGACTTTTTTTCAAAATTCTATTTTACTGAGAAGAAATGGAAAGATCCACTATGGAAAAATCAAATTATAATTTGTCTTCATTGATAGGAGAAGACAAATGTAAACTAGGAGAAACTGAAAAACCAATGATGTATTTCTTGTTGTGTCAAAAGGAAAGACCTAGAGACAATGGGATTATTAATAATTATTTTAAAAATTAATTCCTGCATTTATTGAGCACTTACTATGTCCTACATGTGCATTACCTTGTGTAATTCTTGTAACAGCCCAAAAAGTTAAGGGTGTTCTCATTCTCTGAAGGATGTAGACATGGAAACTGAGGCTGAGGGGCATTATGTACCTTACCCAAGGTTGTGAGTGGCAATGCTGTGATAGAAACCCAGAACTAGCTGAGACCAAACCCATGCTTTTGACTGTTTGCTTCTTGTTTGTTATTGCCAACCATTGCCCCAACAAGCTAACTTTCTTGCTGAAATAAGTTTTCATCATGACTTTCCATGGAGTCTGTTGAGATTGTTTTTTCTACATGCCGTAATATATTTAGTTTCACCTCGGATTAACTTTCAGGAGAGGTGGACCTTGTCCGCTCTAAACAGAACTGCAGGTAGCCTCACAGCAGCAGAAAATCTGTGGTAGTATCTCTTCATCAGAGCTTGGAATATAGTTTTAAGGTTTTTTTTCTATCTTTCCATTAGAGAAGACCAAAACTGACTTGACTTTTGTCTGGAATTAGCTATGAACAAAGATGCCTTTTCAACCTAAAGATTCTGACCTTTTTTCCCCCACCACAGCATCAAAGCTAGAAACAGTCCATTAAAAACACCGTCCAGCCTTCAGGGGCTTCATCAACTCAGTGGTATAATGCATGAAACTTGATTTCAAGGTGGAGAGAGAATGTTTGAGATGTTGAGAGGTGACCTTTTTATGTTTCTGTGTAACAAATACATTTGCATTCACACCTGGCCCCTTAAAACCAGTGCACTTTCCCAATCCCGAGTGCCGCCGACCTTACAAACTCTACTACAGACCCACAGAACATGGGTCACTGTTGTTTTCTTTATCGAGGAAGACATCATGGAGTGGTGAAAGAGTCCCGCCCTGGTGTTCAGACTTGGGTTCTAGTCTCTTCACTGCTAACCAGTGAAATTTAAGAAGAAAGATCAGATCAGTCCCCTGACAGCCCAATATTTGCTGATTGACACATGATCTGTTTGATCTCAGGATTCCCAGGGTGCCCCAGTTTGGACCACTGCTGTGTTTCCACTCCCAAGCTATGTTTTTTCTTCTTCCCTACCTTTCCCCCTGTGTCTTCAAGTGGCTCGGGATGAAATGGAGTGTGTGGAGGCGGGGTCTTCTATGTATCTCATTGCCAGACTCTAGGTGACCGTGATGCCCAAATGTGTTTCTCACCCCACCCTCTGGAAGAATATGTCAATGAAAGGGGGTGTTTGGCCCACAGTCTCCCTTTCTCTCCACAGCCCCATCGTCCCCATCCTCAAGGACAATCCATGGTATCTACTACTCCAAATCTTGTTAACTTGGTCTTTAATATTAGCTTTTGAAGTTTTTTACTACAATCCACAAAAGGAAATACACTTAACAATCTAGTATTTTCTCTCTCTCTCTCTGTCATGCACACACTTACAGACACACAGAGAGAAACAAAAGTTTCAAGAAACCATATTCAACTTGTACTATTTCCAATGCATTTTGACATTTTCTATTATTTTTTCTTCTATGACATTTTTATAAATACAGGTCACAACCCAATAAATTGATCTCAGATAAAACTTTAATAAATCAGACTTCCCCTCTTATATACACAGAGCATTCTCTACTCTTTCTTCCTAGTACTTGTCACGATTTGTAACTGTCAGTTCTTGTGATTGCTTGTGATTGCTTACTTAACTCCGCCCCCCTGGTAAACTGTAAGCTTCAAAAGGGTAGGTTTTGCTTGCCTTTGAATTTTTGAAGCCTAGCACAATACCTAGCACATAATAGATGTTTAGTAAATATTTATTAAAAGAATTAAGAGACCAGTGAATGTGGCCAGCCTTCCCCAGGTCTGCAGGGTTCTTCCCGACACACTTCTCAAGTCTAGAGTTTGCTCCCAGCTGTGGAGGTTGGAAGCTCAAAACTGCTGGAGGCACTTCGCACCGTAGCCCCTGAAGGCCCCATTGGCGTTCCCTTCCTAGTCCATCTGTGGTTGACCATGACAGTTGGGCCCATGCGTTTTAAGGAAGGCTAGCTGTGGCCTGACCAAGTTCTTGGGTCAGGTGTCCCCCTCCAAGGGAATGATGGAAGGACCCTCCAGGGCCAGGGCAGACCTCTGGAGGAGACTGGACACCTGGGTTTTCTGACCACTGGCCACTTGTTCTGCCCACATCAGGTGAGTTTATCACTGGGCTCCCCACCTCCTGAGGTGGCTTTGCTGGCTCCTGGCAGGTCCCAGGCCTCTAAGGCCTCACACTCCACATGCTGCCTGTAGTGCTACAGGCTGTTTTCAGCTAAACTGGATCATTTAGCCTTTTAGGATATTTTCTTTTTTTTTGACAGCCAGCTCTTAAAGACTTCAGAGTACATCTCTAGTGATGACATCATTAGGCATTTTGACAAATCATGAAGACATTGAAGGGTTCTCTCAATTGCACCCCAATGCGCCAACCTATACCCTACACTCTATCATGGTCTGGCTCCACTTGCTCTGTTGCTGTGAATAAAGGAAAAATCTAATATCTTAAAGCATCTACACTGTGCCAGGAACCAGGCCCTTTCCCAAATATCTCTTTTATCCTCACACAATTCAGGTCACTGGCAGAGTAGGGATGCAAACCAAGCACTGTTGGACAGCTCCAAGATGCTGCTAAAATTTCAAACTCACTAGACCAGGTGATATGGGACTTCGAGATAATTATTCAATTTAGGCAAGTAAACAAAAACAATTAAAAATTGGCCATCCAAAAAATGATCCCTTTGACCTATTTTGTTAATCTAACAGGCAGGAGAGGTGCAGAAATGGAATATAGAAGTATTTAAAGGATTATCTCCTTGTGGTAGAAGGAAGGGCAAATACATATTCAACATTTTAAAATATATCCGTAAAATGATTCCATTTTCTAAGTAATCTTGCTGTTGAATCCAGAGATTATGGACATGTAATTCATAGGCAATTTGTCAGTTTTTAAATGAGATCTTCAACAAGTCCAAGAAAGTTTAATAAAGGGTGGTATGTACCATAGGAAAAAATGAGATTTACCTCCATTTTTTCTCTTCAGGATTGAGTGTTGAATTTAGAATTCCTTAATTAACATTGGAGATCACACGTGAACTACAGCTATGGAATATTGAGTATTTAAAAGGTCTTAAATGACCTGAATAATTTCTTTTTGACACATAGTAAAAATATTTTCACACTTACAGCTAAAATAGAATATAGTTCTGCATAAATTAATTGTTATTCACACCTGATGTATAGGAAGAAGTGTTTTCTTATTTATAATACTATTAATTTGAATTTGCTGTTTGCTTTTTAATGTCTCTTTAAAGTCAGCTGGAGAAACAGTGAATTTCAATTTTATCTCTTTACTACTTCCCCATTTCATAAATTAATCAAATATGGCAAGTTAATGAGCTCATAGAATTTACTTGACTTTGTTAATCTAACTGAAAGGGTATTTTTGACAACAAATCTTTAGTGGTGTCCATCTGTCATTTTTTAAATATTTAAACTAGTTTTATGGCCGAGAAATCTTTGTTTCAAAAGGGTGGCAGTCTCTGGGGAAATAAATATTTCCAGTCTAAATTCTGTTGACGGTATCATCTTTTATAAATAAAGCGTTTCTAATTCTGTTTCACTGCCCCGTTGTATGCTGTATTTAAAAGTTCTTTTCTGAACTCTAAGAAAAATAAAGTTGAGGAAACAAACTGTGCAAACTTGGTGTTGAAAGAGAAAGAATCTTGGGTTAAGTACGATGCTGAGCTTTGGATAACTTGGTGGAGCTGAGAGCTTTATTCGAGGTGACTCTTCTGGGACCACCCTCACTGAGGTGTTACCTACAGCCACTTGCACCCTCCACCCTGGGCTTGTGTTGCAAGAGCCCCAGAAGGACTCCGTTCTCTGGCTTTGCCCTTTTTTCCCTATGCTCTCCTTGGTCTGTGTCTTTTAGACAAAACAGATTCATGTAACCTTTTAGCCTCCAACACTGATCTTTCTGTCATTATATGGCCTGATTCATTACCAATTTTATTTGGTCAGAGTTTACCTTTCTTCCTTTCAAAGAAACACCATTCGTCTTTGTCGAATGCTTTTTCTCTTATCTCTGATTCAATTATCAGGGCCTAACAAAAATGGTGGCACAAGTGATGTTGCCTTTCAGTTTTCCACCTTCCTATTCTGGTCCTTCCCTGGCTCCACTTACGTCCAGCATGTTCTGGGGTTCTTGTCCAAATGTGATCTCCAAGGGTTCTAACTGTACCTGTCTTTCTTCTTTCCCCTCAACCACCTTCAAAACCAGCCTTCAGCTGATTCATCGTTCAACATGAATTGGTTTGTGGCTGGTAAGTACTTAGTGGGTTATTGCTCACAGACTTAGTTGTGTTTTTTTTTTGAGACAGAGTCTCACTCTTTTTGCCCGGGCTAGAGTGCCATGGCATCAGCCTAGCTCACAGCAACCTCAAACTCCTGGGCTCAAGCGATCCTTCTGCCTCAGCCTCCCGAGTAGCGGGGACTACAGGCATGCGCCACCATGCCCGGCTAATTTTTTCTATATATTTTTAGTTGTCCAATTAATTTCTTTCTATTTTTAGTAGAGATGGGGTCTCGCTCTTGCTCAGGCTGGTTTCGAACTCCTGAGCTCAAACAATCCGCCCACCTCGGCCTCCCAGAGTGCTAGGATTACAGGCGTGAGCCACCAAGCCCAGCCTTAAAAAATTTTTTATATAAAATAGTTGCACATATTTGGGGGGTACATGTGATATTTTGATATATGTATTAATATATAATGTGTAATGATCAAATCAGGGTAATTGGGATATCAATCACCTCAAACATTTGTGTTGGGAACATTACAATTCTAGCTATTTTGAAATAAATAACATTGTTAACTTTAATTTCTCTGCTGTACTATCGAATACTATTATAAATAAAGAGACTGGTGAGGAAGCTACGGCAGTAATCCCAGGGAGAGATAAAGGTAGCTTATACTACAGTGATAGCAATAGAGATGATAAGAAATGGCTGAATTTTAGATATACAGTCATTCCTCAGTATCCACAGGGAACTGGTTCCAGGATCTCCTGAGGATACCAAAATCTGAGGATGCTCAAGTTCCTTAAATAAAATGGCATAATATTTGCATACAACCTATGTACATCCTCTCATATACTTTAAATCATCTCTAGATTACTTATAATACCTAATATAAATGCTATGTAAATAGTTGTTACCCTGTATTTTTAAAATTTATACTTTTTGTTACATTGGTTTTTTCAATATTTTCAGTCTGAGGCTGGTTGAACCTGTGGATGAAGAACCTGAGGATATGGTGGGCTGACTGTATTTTGAAGGAAGAGTTGATAGGATTTCCTTATGGATTGGGTGCAGGATGTGAAAGAAATAATCACCAAAGTTTGTGATCTGAGCAACTGAAGGACAGCTACCTGATCCTCAGATGGGGAGGTTCTAAGTGGAGCATTTTGAGATGTCCATTAGACATCCAAGTGGAAATGTTGAATAGGTAGCTACATATACAAGCCTGATTTGGGAGTAAAAGGTCTGGATTGGAAAATACAAATTTGAAAGTCATGTGCATATAAACTGTATTTAAAATCAGAAAACTAGATGAGATCACCAAGGAACTGATACAGATTAGGGTTTCTCAGCCTTGGCACTATTGACACTTGGGGCCAGAAAATTTTTTGTTGTGGGGGGCTGTTCTGTACTGTAGATGTTTAGCAGCACCTTGGTCTCTATCCACTAGATGTCAGTAGCACCCCCCTACACACAGTTATAACAAACACACATGTCCCCAGACACTTTCAAATGTCCCTAGAGGGTGAGGGGGGGGGCAAATTGCCCCCCCCACCCCCAGTTGAGAACCACTGACTATTATAAATAAAGAAGAGAAGAGGACCAAACACTCCAATATTTTATCATGCTCTTTCACATCCGGTTACAGAGCAGCATTTCATTACTTTCTTCTCAGAACCCAAAAGCAATCTTATTCACTTGTCATTACCAAACCTTAGTTCAATTTCACCTATTTATACTTAGCTGGTAAGCACTGCTGGACCAAAGTCCCACATGCTTATGACATGTGGTGTCAAACATTTTTACTCTTCATCCTTAGCTGAGCCCTCTGAAATACTGTCCTCTGTCCCTAGACATTCCCTCTCTCATCCCACACAGAAGCTGCTCCAAACCTTTACCATTCTCCTTAAAACCAATGATGTATCTCATTATATTGTTTATTATTTTGTTAACTTTCTCCCCAACTATTGATTAAGCTTACTGCCTAAGTGTTGGAACATAGTATATATTCAATTTATGCATGACTCCCACTCCAGCCTTTCACAGAAATAGGAATTTGAGTCTATTTACAGAAACAGTAAATTGAGGCCATCAGGAATGAACTCTGTCAATATTCTACCCCCAAAATTACAAAATTTAGCTCTAAGGACACTTTTCACTTGGACTTTAGCTCTTGCTAATGTAACTGAAGACTGCCTATCTACCAAATAGTCAAGAATCAGTTTTCCTCTTAACTGATCTCTCTAAAGTACATGATATGGGCCAGACACTTTACCATTCTGAGTCGTACTTGCCACTGTTAACCACTCCCTAATCCTTGCAACTCTTTGTTCCACTGGGTTCAGTAACACCAGTTAATTCTGGTTTTTCTCCTCTCTCTACTTCTAGGGCTGCTCCTATCCCTTTATCCATCCCATAAATGTAGCTGGGTATTTCTCAAGGCTTGAACCTTGACATTCCTCTCCTTTCCTTCTATACGTTCTCTGGACTAGCTCATTAGTGCTCAAGGCTTCCATCACTACTATTTATGCTAAAAACTTCCAAATCCACATGCCCAAGACAAACTTTGTTCTAAACCCTTTACTTGCAACAGACTAGTAGTCATCTCTACTCAAATTTCCCAGAGGCACCTCACCTCAGTATATCCAAAATGAAACCCATCTGCTCCCTCCATATGTAGCCATCTTCCTGTACTCCCTATCTATCTTTTCTTCATTCATTTAACAAATGAGTATGTGCCCAGGAACTAAGACAAGTACTGAAAATACAAAGATATGTCAACTACTCAAAAGGAACTCTCAGTCTAGGAAACAAGAGAGACAGTGAAAATAATAATATAATCGAATACATACAAACATTGAGATATGCCCAAGGTGCTACAGAAGTGTAAGAATGGAGAGGGGGAATTAGGCATGGTATCTTGGAGGATTTAATGCCTGACCTGAATCTTTAAAAAGCAGGAGTTAGCCAGGGAAAAACCAGCATGAGTCAAAGTACAGCTCTAGAAAGGAATAGGGTACCTACAAGCTCTTATAAGCAATTTAGAACATAAAACCCAAAGCAAGGAGTGGCAGCCATAAACCAGGTCACACAGGACCTAACAGGCCATATTAAGAAACTTACACTTCATCCTGAGTGTGACCAGGAACTTTAAAAGAGTTTTAAGCAGGAGAATGATGTGGTAAGGTTTTTTTTTTTTTTTTTGGTCAAATATACATTTTTAGCAGTTGCGTGGAATAATGAAGTTTAGAGGCAGTTAAAAGACTAGTGTAACAGTCTGGGCAAGAGGAAAGCCTTGTGAAAGTTGTCAAAATCAAAATGGAATCGCTCATGTCAAACCCTAACAAAATGGAGTCAGGTGACCATAAAGGAGGGACTCTAATGCATACATGCCTGTGATAAAGACTATTACAAGGACTCTCTGAAAACCATGACCTTGCACACAGACCACCGCAACCTTACACAAAGAATCCTTCTGTCCAGCAACCGCCTGTTCAACCCTGGACACTACTCTTGTTATTGATCCTTACAGCCGAGGAGAATTGTTTCAATACAACTTATGTAACTTTCCTCATTTTGCTTTCAAAAGCTTCCCCTTGCCTTAACCTCCCCGGATATGCCTATGATCCATCACAGCTCCAATATCCCAGAGTGTAAATCCCCTGTCAGTCATTCCCAAATAAACTCATTTTTTTGTTTTTTTTTTTTTGGAGAGTTTCTTTTTCTGTTGTTATTTTAGGTTGACAGCCTCCATGAGGGTCAGTGATGGTAAGGTTAGAAAGAAAAGACAGAAGAAATAATTAGGGAGCTAAGTAGGTGGCTCTTCCTAATTAATTGGCTATCCAGAGGCCAGAGTCAAGGAGGAGTGAGGGTTTAAGATGGTTCCTGGCCAAGTTCCAAGCTTGGTTGAAACACACACACAAATAATTAAGAAGAAGAAAAGAAATCCAATAGAAAAATAGGCAAAGGCAATTCACAGAAAAACAAGATGCTATTAAACAAACACAAAAAGCTCAATTTCACTAGTAATCAGTGCAATGCAAATTAGAACAATAGGATACCACCCCCATCTTCGCCACTCCCCAAAAGGTTCACAGAATTTTAAAAGATGTTTAACATTCAATGTTAGTGAAGATGTGGGAATACAAACATGTCTATACACTAATGATGGAGCATGGCTTGGAACACCCTTTTGGGATGCCATTTAACGGTATGTATCAACACTTAAAACATACATCCCTTTGAACCAGCAATTCTAGTTCTAAGAACATAGCCATTCACACTTTTGTACAAAGCTCTATATAAGAATGCTCACTGTAAAACTCATGTATATAACAAGAATATGCAGACAACCTAATCATCCATCCCTAGGGAGGGGATAAATCAATTCTGATAATCCATACTACTACTTGATGTTTTACATCCTTGTCTTCAATCTTCAAAAGTTTTTAAAAACTATAATCAATTATTACCATTCCCAGTATGAACAGTTATAATAAAATTTAAGTGACTGATACAACAATCAGGAGAGACGGTGAGAAAGAAATATTTTAACCCATAATTTAACTAAAACATGGCTTTAAATCATTGTTTCTTAACTCTTTTCAACATATTCTCAAGAATATAAACTGTTTTTGGACTTTTTCCTCTTTTTTATATAACAAGTATTTCCTTATAACAAATTCTTTCTGATGACTGCTTTTTAACATTCTTAACTTATGAAACCAAATCTCTCCAAGTAACTTTCAAATAGTTTTCTGGCCTACCATCATTTTCTCCAGTATCAAAGGGATGACTACTATAGTTAAGTGAAGGGAAGCTTCACTTCTAAAAGTAAGTAAAATATAGCAATGAATATTTGCTTCCAGTAGAGTACCCCTTCCATATCTAAGGTCAAGAAGGAGGGTACTAATTCAATTCAATTGGACTAGTGAATGATTATAATTGAGACTTTTTTATGATTTGCTGTTATGGGTTGAATTGTGTCATCCCCAGAATTCATATGGTGATGCCCTAACCCAGTATCTCAGAATGTGACTGTATTTGGACATAGGGTTTTGAAGAGGTAATTAAGTTAAAATGAGGTCATTAGGGTGGGTCCTAATCCAATAAGACTGACATAAGAGGAGGAAATTAGGACACAGACACATAGACCATGTGAAAACACAGGGAGAAGACAAGACATCTACAAGCAAAGGAGAGAGGCCTCAAAAGAAACCAACCCTGCTCACAATTTGATCTCAGATTTCTAGTCTTCACAACTGTGAGAAAATAAATTTCTGTTGTTTAAGCTACTGTTATGGACTGAACTGTGTCCTCCCCAAATTCATATATTGAAGTACTAACCTCCAACGTGTATTTGGAAATAGGGCCTTTAAGAAATAAAGGTTAAGTGAGGTCATAAAGGTGGGGCCCTAATCCAATAGGACTGGTGTCCTTATAAGAAGAGGAAGAGATACCAGGGATGTGCATGGACAGAGAGAAAAGGCCATGCGAGGACACAGCAAGAAGGTGGCCATCTGCAAGCCAAGTAGAGAAGCCTCACCAGAAACGAACCATGAGGGCACCCTGATCTTGGACTTCTAACCTCCAGAACCATGAGAAAATAAATTTCCGTTGTTTAAGCCACCCAATCTGTGGTACTTTGTTATGGCAATCCTAGCAAACTAATACACTTGCCAATCCAGTCATTTAAAAACATTTTTGCTTTTCCATGTCAGAGAAGACAAAGCATTTAAGCATTCCCATTAAAACAGTAAAATCAAAGCCCAGCAGATAGAAGTTTTTTATAACATCTTTCTTACCTTTTTGAAAAAAGATGCGGGTGCCATTTCAGATCCATTTAGTGTTTTCAAGAGAAACATTGGCCAAGATGATGTATTCATTTGGTACCCTATTTTATAAAATAAATTAGATACCATGAAAAAGATTCCCTACAATACTATATAGCAAGTTGGTATAAAAATAGGTTTTATTCACCATTCTTCTCAAGAGAATGACTTTCTTATCTAAGAACTTGGGACATGGACAAGAGGAACAGATGCACCTTCCTCTCATTGCTACTGCCCCCACTGTACTGTCTGGCAACAATGCTACAGCGAGGTAGAAACTCTCATTTTAAGAGAAGCCACTGGCTAGGATTCATCAACAAACACGTATATATATATCCTGTTTCATTGTGCACCAAGATTTTTCTGAATGTAACGTTTTTCTTAATCCCATAATTGCCTAAAGTTAAACATAGATTAAAAGACTAAAAATAGATTAAGGTACATATAAAAAGTGCAAAAACGGATAAAACTGATTGCTAGTGGGAGAGGTTATGGATGGGGATCAACAGGAGTGGGCCTTCTGGCATGTTGATAATGTTCTATTTCCTGATTTGGGTGGTAGTTATACAGGTGTGTTCATTTATAAGCCATACATTTATGATTTGTACACTTTTCAGTTTGTGTGTTAAAACTTTTAAAAATGTTTTAAATAATAAGCTTTAAGGTTTAAATAAATAAATCTTTTAAAAAGGAAAACTAAATAAGTTGTATTATATTAAAGTGAAAATTAAACTATTTATAAAAGCACCTAAAAGGCAAATTGGCATGAATTGTGTATTTTTATATATTCTGCCAAAACAGATACTAATCAGCATGTGCTATGCATTTCATATTTTTTAACTAAAACTCTAAAAAGTAATTCAAAAAGAAAGAATGACTGTACATCTAGTTATATACTTGAAATGCTGACAATTACAATAGCCACATTTTCTTAAAACAAAATGCAAAAACATATTATCATATTGCAAACAGAGAAATAAAATGCAAACAGGGATGTACTAAGCCTCAGGTTTTCACTTATATCTCATACAGAATTCTGCATAATTTAATATTATAAATAACAAACAGAACAAAAAGTGTAAATGATATGAAGAAAGAAAAGGTGGCAAAAAGCAAAACACAAACATGCTCTAAACCATCTTCTTGGAATAACAAATCTCCAACTTGTTTTAAAAAATATTTTAAACCACATTATAATTAATAATTAGAACAAGGACAGTATATAAAGATATTGCTAAAAGAATCGTTATTGCTAATACCTGAGATTTTTGGTTCTCAGGGAATTTTTCACTAATAGGAGACAAAAAAAAATCCACTTTTTCATTGCACTTTACAATAAGGAATTTTCATTTTCACCATTATAAAAAAGAACCAAATAAAAATCAATATCCACCATTCACTCAAAATGTAGAATAGTGATCAAGTAAACTAAATAACTTATTTTCTACAGAGTATCATGATACACTTAAATTTTAAAAAGAAAAATTTTGTCCAAAATTAGAGTCACACCCTTTTTACCTTTTAAAAACTTGGCCAAAATTGAGTGCTACATACTTTGTATCTTAAAACCTTTGCTAAAAGTTCCATTTTCTTCCTCTCTTCAAAGACCTAAAGTACTGACTCCTATCTACTCACTCTAGTTACTTTCCACCGTAAGTAAGATGAAATTCCCAAGTTTGAAAGTGGAACCTGAATGTGGAATTGCACCCTTGCCCTATGTTCACCCCCACACCAAATATGCTGAATGGCTCAGTGGACAATATCAAGAGAGGATGTGACTTGTATCAAATGCTACAAACTTCTTCCCCAGCAGGATTTATGAATCTGTATGTGTGATCTAATTGAGCTGTTTCTGACACCTCAAGTTTAAAACTTAGTATGAATCTTGCCCTGGAGTCGGGAACCTTCAGCACACATATGCCAAACATGTACTTAAGCGCAACTCCACAACAGATGGTACTGAGTTCCTCACTCATCATACATTCTCCACGGTAACCATCTGATCATCTACTATTTGCAAGAATGCCTAAGAGATTTTTAAAGGCCACTCAAAACTGTTTCTATTGAATATCACATTAATAAGAGTACATTATTTTAAAAACTATTTATTCTTACCCAGTGGAGGTTGAAGTAAGTCTCCTTCCTTTTCACATGTCCCAACAGGCTGTATATCCGGGGAATCAACAAGCCTCCAAAAATCATTTCTATTGTCACTACCATCCAGCCGTAAACGTAATCTGGCCCCAGTAATTCCAATAACCGTAGCAATACATACTGAAGTCATATTGCGAGGGTCACGGGCTTCCAATTTCATACCCACTTTGAAGTCATTAGCTGGTGGAATCTTAGACTATATATATATACATAAATAATTTATATATACATATATAAATAAAATTTTGTTAAAAATCTATCAACTATAGGAAAAAACACATGGTCAGTTATGTTACCAGAATACCTGAGGAACATTTTAAGTAACAGTCACAGTAGATGATAAGCGAGGTCAGAGCCATAAGGATCAAGGAAAAGATCTTCTCCAAACTCTCTCCTTAGCTTGACATGTAGCATAAAAACACTGCCCACTGCTGGTCTCATTCATCTGTCCACTTCCAGGCAACCCAAATACAGCCTCTAAAATGCATCCTGAGTGGCTTTCTAAATAAGAATTTGATTAGGCCATTTCCCTTGAAATAAGTCAACCAGCAGCGCACCACTATCTATGATACAGTCCAACTCCTCTGCACAGTTGAAATGCTCCCACATCTTTAACCCCATTCCCACATTATTGCCTCTTATCCACTTTGTGTTCTAGCCTCCTCATGCCATCCCTCAACACTCAGATTCTTTTACACCCATGTGCCTTGGCTTTGGATGTTCTCTCTGCCCGGAATATCCTTCCCCTCATTCCAACTATCTCATATAGTACCTCTTCTATGAGCCCTCCCAGTATAGAGTTATCGTTTCTCATATTTAGTTCTTTCCATGTCTGTCTTTCCCTTAGATGGGCAATCATAAAGGCTTAGTACACCTGACACAGAGTAAGTTCTTAATGAATGAACAGAAAGAGATCATCTGGTTCCTAAGTGGCACTACCACAATCTCACTATCTCCTCACACTACCAGAACCTAACAATCACACAGACACTCTCCAACAAGTTAACAGTTTATATTAATATATACAACATCTACAGAATTTTGGCATACCTGTCTGAAGTACTCTGAAGGAGCACTTAAAGATCCAGTCTCTTTCAAATACTTGTCCCAGTGGAAATCACCTGGAAAAAGCACATGTACAAAACAGGGGTTTTTTTTAGTATATACAAATACTACCTTTCAAGAATAAAGTAAGTTTTAGTTTCATATCTCTTAAAAAACTTACTAAAGAGCAGATTCAAACTTCCCAATCTACATTTGATTAACAGCATGAAAATACAAAATAAGACAATTTCCTGATAATAATGGCTCTGATATAAATTACAATCCAGATCCTCTCAATTTAATGAGGACTACAGCTTAGTGATTCTAAAAATGTGGATGCTAGAAATAACTAAAGGAATTTTTATAAAGTAATAGCAGAGTCTATTTATCTGTCTATAATATAAATTTATTGAAGAAATGTGTTTTCATCATTTCATCCCGTTAATGTGAAAGTGCTTCTTTGTTACTCACGGGGAGCTAAAGGTGTTTAGGTGTTATGGTCTAAATAGCATTTCACTCCTGTACTGCTTTATGGAAAGAAAAAATCTGAGAACCAGAGTAGTTTCTCAATGGACTATTAGATCTCCATTCAGAGTGTCAAGAAGATGGAGGTGGAACAAAGCCATTAACCAGTTGTCAGTACAGACACTGATACAAATTATTTTAGTGATCTACATTTTCTACAAACTCTTGTTGTCCTTTCTCACTTAGTCTTCATGAAATATTATAATGCTAAAGGAGAAGATCAGAAAGTGGAGTACATTGCCTGGCCTGAACACTTCAATTCACTCCACCAGCCAGACTGTCAAGACACTGAGAAAAAGACTTGACAGCAGTACTGAAACCACTGTTAATTCATATGAAGTTTATTCTCATCAACCATGAGGTTTTTCTACATATTTGTTAAGTTTTCTCCCTATAAAAATATTGGGGTTGACAGTTCTCATTCTTGGGGTAATCTACATTACCAGCTTCTTATATCCTTCAAAGGATAATACTCTTACATTTACAAATAAACCCCCTCCCCTCAAAAAAACCAGAGTGCTGATAAATGTTTAACAACTGGCTTTCTGGAAAATACAACAAAAAACCTGAATGATAGTGTTTACAGATTTCTGTGGTGTAAATACAACCACCACAGCTGACTGCAAGGTGAAGCCACCAACCACGAAGTTGGGAAGAGATGTGCACAATTGGCTGTCCTAAGCTGACATGTGTATGTATACAAATTATATATGGTATTAAGTATGTCTTATGTAACATTCTGCATCTTGCTTTTTTTAACTTAACAATAAATATAAAAGATTGTTTCACTAAAAAAAATACTAGATTTGATTCTGCTTCCAGATGATCTGAAGCAAGCACTACCCACAGTGTTGAAAGTCATGAATCAGAATGGCAAGAATATGAGCTTTGGAGTCAGACCTGCCCATTTCATTTCTAGTGTGGCTCTACTTCTTATTAGCTATGTGACTCTGAGCAAGTCATTTCACTTTTTCAGCTTCAGTACCTTCATCTATAAAATAGGAAAAGTAATATATATGGTACTAGGTATTTTGAGAATTAAATAAAATAGAATATATGTAAGTCACTCAATAAATGGTATATTATAAAACTAAATGTTACAGTTTTACCTAAATCTATTACTGGATAGCTTTGTTAAAAGTGAAAACTGAGATCCATGGCTTCAAAATTAAACTGACAGATGTTTCAGTGATCCTCCTCCAGCACTAACCTGACAATCAGGTGACCCAAGTTCTAACTGAATGAAGCTCTACCACCATATGATCTTAGAGAGTATTACAAAAGAATGGAACGAAACAAAACAAAACACGAACGGGGAAAAAAATCTGACTAGGATTGTCATTAAGGAGTTGACACCCCAGAGGAAAGGAATGAAAACAATGGGAAACTAAAACCATTTCACATTTATACCCCAAAGAACAACAGTGACATCTGTAAAATTTTTCAATGACATTGAAAATACTTAATCCATCTCCCTAACACAAATTTTTAAAAATATTATACCACCATTTCTATCTGAATGAGTTATAATTTGAGTTAACAAATCCTTATTACTAGTGTTCTGTAATATGATCATTTTCTATCAAATTGCTAATGCCCATATGTAACATTTGCCATTTGGAGCTTTAATTTTTTTCTTTTTTCATAAGGCAAAATCTTTAGTCTGCCTTGATAGAACTGCTGATCTTAGCTGCCCATGTGCTGAGACCCTATCAATAGGGAAAACACACACAGCTCCAAGCTTTACTAATTTAGATTTGAAACATCTACATCAATACCACAGCTGGAACGTCCAACCAGAGGCGAAGTAGTTGGAAAGTTTTAGCTAACCTGAGGTCCTAGTCTGCCTCTGCATCATATCCTCACTGACAGACTGGGGGAGAGGGTATACTTGCTCAGAAAAGAGGCCCAGGTGTAAATACATAACCTTGTGATCTTGCTGTTATTCGCACATGTCTATGGTCCCTCTTCTTCTTTGACCTGTACTCTATTCTAGTCCATATGTTAGCTTCAACACCTTTTAGCACTAAATATAATCTATATGAGCCTCCCTGGTCTTCTCCAGAGTAAATCAGAATCATGTCTTCCACCAGTGCTAGGCTTGGGTTCACAAGCTATGTGAAGATGGGAAAATATCTGAAGCTTCTCAGCTGAATGATCAACATCCACTACTTCGAAATATACATACACACACACACACACACACACACATTTTTGGGGGGGGAGACAGAGTCTTGCTGTTGTGCCAGCTAGAGTGCAGTGGCATCATCGTAACTCACTGCAAACCTCAAACTCCTGGGCTCAAGTGATCCTCCTGCCTCAGCCTCCCTAGGAGCTGGGACTACAGGCATGTACCACCACAGCTGGCTAATGTTTTTTATTTTTAGTAGAGACCGGGTCTCGCTCTTGCTCGGGCTGGTCTCGAACTCCTGAGCTCAAGTGACCCTCTCCTCGGCCTCACAGAGTGCTAGGACTACAGGCATGAGCCACCCTGCCCGGTCTACTTTGCAGTATTTATCACAGCTATAATTAGGTGTTACTTTAATGTCTATCTTGCCACCTAAGCTTAAAGAGGGCAGGAATCATGTTTGTCATGTTCATGACTGGATTCCTATAGCAGGTCATCAGTATGTGCCAGGCACTCTCCTATGTACTGTATCAGTTAATAAAATAGATTAAAAAATCCTCTTTGAGCTTCTCTTCTAGCAGTCACTCACTGGTTTCTAAGATGAGATGTTAGGTTCCAGGCCCTGAGAAACATCTGCAGATAGCTGTCAATTTGACTAAGTAATCTCATTTTTATAATCAAAAGTTTTGAGAATTTTGAAAAGTTACTAGTTTCTACCTTTAAGTATATACTTTATTTATATGAAATGTCCAGAATAGGCAAACCTATAGAGACAGACAGAAAGTAGATCAGTGGTCACCTAAAGCTGGGGAAGGGGAGGTTTTGGGAGGAAATCAGGAGTGACTGCTACAGGGTTTCTTTTTAGGGGGATGAAAATGTCCTAAAATTGATTGGGATGATGGCTGCACAACTCTCTGAACATACTGAAAACCACCAAATTGTACACTTTAATTGGGTGAATGTATCATAAGTGAATTACATCCAGTAAAGTTTTTATATTTAAAAAAAAAAACAGATGAAGAGGAATTTGTAGGGATGAGAAAGAACATTCTAACTTAATAGCCTCTAATTCCTCAGAGGGTTTGGGGGATTGGAGGGAGGAGGTGAAGAACAATAAGGCCAATGGGAAAGAGAGCAGAGGGAGCACTAAGGACCCAGCTACAGTGAGAGGCAACGATTCTATGGGGATTACCTCTATAGGAACAGAAGTTTATGGGGTGAACTCCTCCAGGATTGGAGCTGGCAGGGCTGGTACAAGAGAAAGACAAGGGACAAGAAATCTCTAGAAATCGCTGATAAAACAATAGTTTGCTATGGTATTTTTTTCATGCCTTTTGTGTACATATGGCTTTTCTCATTTTTCTTAAAAGTAAGCCAATGTGTCAGACTCTATCTCCGAAATGTCTCTGATGCAGTGTTCTATACACGCTGCTCACAATAAGGAATTTAAACATGAATAATAATTCAGGGTTAATAAAGTTAACCTTTACTGAACATTTACTATATGCCTAGGCATTATATTAGGTGATTGACATTCATTTTCTTTATTTAATTCCAACAGTACCACAAGGTAAGTACTATAATTATCCCTGTGCTACAGAGAAGAAAAAAAGAGTCTGAGAGACATTGAGTAATTTGCCCAAGGTCACACAGCCAGTAAGAAGTGAGGCCAGAATTCTAGAACAGGTCTATAAGAACCCCCAATGCCTAAGCTTGTTACCACTGAACTGTCTTTTGACCATGAAAAAAAAAAGACTTTCACATTGACTCTAATGTTAAAAGAAGGGTTTTTAATAATAATTTATTTTAAATTGGTAATATATGGTAACTAATAACTAGAGACCTGTAATTTGGCAAAATTTGCACTGAAATCCACAAAGTTATCTTTTTACTTAATCCACACCAATTTATCTCTAAGTAAAACAAAAGTAAAATTTTCAAAATAAAACACAATTTTTTGACCTTTCTTATTGTTTAGATTTTATATGTACAGGAGTTTACTGTACATGAATTGTATCAAACACAGTAAGAAAAGAGTTCATTTTAACACTGAGTGAGAAAGAAAACTATGTTGTATCAAACTACTTTAAAACCTACCCTTTTGCACAGAAGATGTGCTTGAATGAGGAGTTTTCTCTTGATTCTCCTTCTTGACATCCATTGAACCTAATAAAAAAGAAAATAGCAATATCGGGAGGCCACAGCAATAGTGTAAAAGAGCACTTTGAAAAACTATAAGCTAAAACTATTTTTAATAGGAGACAGTTTTAATTTTATAATTAATATCCTTATTTTCTATGTAGGACTTAGTTTCTAATATACTATGGACTTCATAATTTGCTCATTTATTTTATTTATCATATATCTCATTCTACTTAAAAGAAATCTCCAAAAGGGTAGGGATTTATTTATTTTGTCTCTCTTGCTTACTTCTGTATCAAGTGCTTAGTATAGCATCTAGCATACAGAACACCCTCAAGCATTTGTTAAATGAACACATCAATAAACCAAAATTAGCTGATCTTTACGATATTTGAATTGATATGCCCCAGAAATAAAATAGATGCTTTTTAGAGTTCCAAACATAACAGGGAAGCTAGAATACAATGTAATTCAATGGGACAGGCAGAGTTTTTTTCTCAGTGCTAAGCTAAAGAGCTCAAATAACAGTGGACCTTGTTACCTCATCAAATCTAAATCCACATATATCATTGTATATATCTCTACATGGACTTGTTTTTTGAAAATTAAGCATAATACTTTTATTACATCTAAAAATTAATTATAATTCCTTAGTGTCATCAAATAACCAATATTCATAGTTCCTCAATTATCTTAACTATTTTAAATGTGTCTGAATCAGGACCCAAATAAATTCTATACATAGCAATGGTTGATATGTCTCTTATGTCTCTTTTTTTTGAGACAGGGTCTCGCTCTGTTGCCTGAGCTAGTATACAGTATCATCATCATAGCTCACCGCAATCTCAAACTTACGGGCTCAAGCGATCCTCCTGTCTCAGCCTCCCAAGTAGGTGGGACTACAGAAGCAGGCTAGCACACCTGGCTAACTTTACTATTTTTTGTAGAGATGGGGTCTCCCTATGTTGCTCAGGTTGGTCTTGAACTCCTGGGCTCAAGTGATCCTCACGCCTCAGCCTCCCAAAGTGCAGGGATTACAGGCGTAAGCCACTGCACCCAGTCTCTTATGTCTCTTTTGATCTGTAGGCTCCTCACCCTCCTCCTATTTTTTTTTTCCTTCCTCTTACAATATTTTTGCTGATAATACCAGTTAGTTAGTCCTTTTAGAATTTTCTAGTCTGGATTTTGGTGACTCTTCCCAATAGCATTGGGTTCCTCTGGCTCTTATATTTTCTCTAAATTGGCATTAGTATTTAAATCCAGAAGAGTTTAATCAGATTCAAGTTTGGCTTTTGGGGGGAGAAGAGAGAATAAGATGACTTCATAAGTGGTTTTGTGTATTTCTCACAGGAAGATCCTAACATTTATCTCTCTTTTTGTGATGTGAACAGTCATGATGGCTATTTCCTAGATCCATTAGTTTATTAGTGATTGTAAGATGGAGGTATTCTAATTCTATCCATCTTTATTAATGAGAAAACTTCTGTAGAGAGAAATCTCCCCTCTTTGACCATTCAGTTACCCCAAAGTACAGATCACATAGGAATGTCACAATCAATGCTTTATTCTTTTCCTTATTTTCTGGTTTTCAAGATGATGAGATGGATCTCTAGCATTCTCCACAGATGACAAATAAGTTTTGTTTTGGTTTTTAGTATCATTAAGAACTCATGGATTTAAACATACTTGATATGTTTCCATCCATTGCTGTTTTGCCCTTATTGATGCTTTAATTGTCAGGTGATAAGCTTCTTAAAGAAGGATCTAAGAATAATGCCATTCAAGGTAACAGATCTACCTACTAGTTATGACTGAGTAATTCTTCAAGATATGTGAACACTTGAGAGGGATACATGAGCTGCTTTCTATTTAAATGATGCAGCTGGTATAAAGAAAGTATACATTTATATTTACTAAATAGCTCTACAGAAATATTTTCTAATAGGAAAGAAAGTGAAACTGTAAAGGAATGCTTACTTAGATTCTAGAGAAGCTAAGAATCTAGTTATAGAGACTATACTAAACTAACATACTTAACAGAATTAGAGAACAGAAGACAGCATTCAGCCAGAGAAGTGAAAGATACAGGAATACAGAAGATACAGAGAATGAAAGATACAGGACTTGAAGGAGGAGCAGGATTTAGGAAGGTAAATGTGTGAAGAATGTATTATGGGGAAGAAAATACAACATGAAGCTGAGTGCAAATGGGCGTGGCATATTCATGGGATAGTGAGCAGACTTCTAGAGCAAGACAGGATGAAGCATTTTTTAATCACTTATATTAGAAGATTTGGATTCTAATCTTGGCTTTGTCACGGATTGTCGTATGACCTGTTCACTTAATCTCCCTGAGTTTGTTTTCTCATTTATAAAACTAGGAAGGAACAATAAGATTACCTTTAGCAGCTATTCAGTTCTAAAATTCCGATTCTAAGCATGTAGTATTTCCTTTAACTTTATTTTTCAAAAGGCTTTATTTTAAAAGTTCACTGTACCAGAAGATTTTCATTCCAGACAAATAACTAAAAACATTATGACCTTTAGGCAAGTAAATCTTACCTTCATTCACTGTTCGTCCCATGGGATCCCTTTCTGATGTTCTTTCCTACAAGTAGAAAAATCAATTAATACCTCCTTTTAGCATAATACATTTCTGAAGGATAGTAGTATTTAGATATCAGTTACAGGATCAGATCATTTCAATAATCTTCCCATGAATAAAAATGATAGTATTAGTAGATTGGTAGTTACCTGGGGCTGGGGGAGGAGGGAATAAGGAGTGACTGCTGATGGGCACGGGCTAATGGGGTTTCCTTTTTGGTACGATGAAAATATTCTAGAATTAGACAGTGGTAGTGGTTGTACCGCCTTATAAATACACTAAAAACCACCAAACTGTACACTTTCAAATCGCGAATTTTAAAGTATATCAATTATATTTCAATTTTAAAAATTAAATGAGTAAAAATGAGCAGATGGTAGGTTGGCAAAGTTAGGATTCAAACTGAGGCCTATCCCAGAAGTCCATTTCTACTATACCATATTGGCCAAGAAGTAGAAGAATGATGACTGTTCTTGGTGAAACTTGTAAGAACTGCAAGAGTCAAAACTTCTAACAAGAATCACTTGTTAGAAGGCCTGTGTATTTTAAGCCATAATTCATTAATTCAAACTTTTCCTGAATGTCCTCAAAATACCAGGCACTCTACAACAAAGATAAATAATAGACTGTCATTGCCCTCCAAGAGCTCCAAGGTATATACACACGGATAAACTTAATACAGCCAAAGGATATCTACCTTCCCATTACTCTGTGTGCCTACAGTAAGAACATGATGATATGTGCAATTGAAGGTAATTTGGTATTTAAAGGAAGCCTATGGAGAATACACTCAAAAGCCACCCAGAGAGCTATCTGCACCTCTGACTCAATAAACTTACACTCAAGCATCACTTCCCCAAAACTTGCTTCTTCTGACATCTTTCTCTTATTGACACCACTACTTTTCCAAGTACTTGGCCTTAAAGCTCTAGGTATGTTAATTCCTCTTCTTTCATTCACACATTCAATCAGTGGCCAACAAGTGCTATCTCATTTCCCTCTGCCCTGCCATTCACTGGTTTATACCTCCATTAGCTCCTGCCTGGTACAGTACCACCAGGTACCTAACTCATCTCATTACCAGTGTTTCCCTACCATAACCTACCTAATACATAATGTGAGATAAGATCTGAGCTGTTTTCTGCCCAAATCACTCTCCTGCTTCAATAGTTTCACTATTTAAATGAGAAAAAATCTTCCATGAAACATATTTAAGGCCCTCCACAATTTCAAAGCCACTTGATATCTACCATCCACACCTAAGCCCAAAAGGACTTTGTTTCAAGGACTCATGTTTTTCTATCTACCTTTTCCTCCTCTTCTGCTTCTTGAAATACTATCTATGCTTTGAGTCCTAACATAAATGCAACCTACTTCTTCATGTCTTTCTTGTTCTTTTCTCCATTACCATAATGTTTCCAGGTGTGACCTAGTCATTTATTTATTTAACAAATATTTACAGAATTCTTGTTATATGCTTGGTGTTGTGTAAACAGAAGATACACAATCTACTACAAAAGCACTGGAAATCCAGCGAGAAAGAGATGTTAACAAATCATTACTGGACAAAACAATAAAATACAGGCTTTAAGAGAGGTAAAAGTAGTACTCTGTGGAAAGGTAGAAGGCACAATTAACTGGGAATATAAAAGAAGTCTTCTCAAGGAAAGTGGCACTTGGATTGGTTCTTTAAAGATGATAATTTCAATGAACATATCAAGAAGAGAGAAATTTCAAGGTGAAGACACAAAATGACTGGAAACTAAAGAGGCTCCTGCCTCCTCTACTGGATTATGAAATGTTGGAGTTGCTCAGGTTCCCTCTAGGCTCTCCTCTTCCTCTACAGTCTCTCTCAAGGGCCATAGTTTCAGGAGCTACCTATATAAAGACAACTCACAAAGCATTACCTCCCCCTCCAAGACGTTATCTCTGAAAGTTAGACTGAAATAATCAAGTGGATTGACTATTTGATACCTCTGCTAGGATGTTGTCAATTAAGCACTACAGTCTAATGTTTAAAGAAACAGGTAAGAAAGTAAAATAAATAGAGAGTGCTGAATCTAGGCAGATAGCAAAGGGTGATGCACTGTAATCCAGGCAGGGAGTGAAGGCACTCAACTTTAATCAGAGAGCAAAAAGTTGTGGATTACATTAAAATAAGTCTTATTATTATACAAACAAGTTCAGTCCATTGAACTGAAGGATGGATCACACAGAGAAGATATACCCAGGTTCCCATGTCCTCTCAAATACCTAAAGCATAGATGAATTCTTAATCCCTGCTGGTAGCAATTGCTTCCATTAATTAAATAAGTAATTTCTGTAATCCTGAAAGGTGAAGAAATAAGTATAGAGATAATTAAAAATAAATCTTTGAAGAAGACCTAAATGAATAATCCATGAACCATATTCACAAGCTGGAAGACTCAATAGTCTTAATATGCCATTTCTCCCCAAACTGATCTATACAATCAACACATCAACAATCAAAACCCTAACAGGTTTTTTTGGCAGAAAGTGACAAACTGATTCTAAAATTTATATGAAAATGTAAAATATGAGACTGGCTAAAACAATCCCAAAAAAGAACGAAGCCAATGAATTTACATCATCTCATTTCAAGATTTAGTGTAAAGCAACAGTAATCAAAATTGTGATACTGGCATAGGATACACAAATTAGATCAGTGGGAAAAGAATAGAGATTCCTCAGACAGACCTACAAATATGTGGCCAATTGATTTTCAACTAAGGAACCAAGGCAATCCAATGGGAAAAGAGAAGTATTTTTGAAAGAATGGTCCTGTTATTTAAAAGTGGACTTGGATTAGTTATAAATGTATATTGCAAACTCTAGGGCAACTACTGCAAATAGTAAAAAAAAAAAAAGTATAATTGATATGCTAACAAAGGAGAGAAAATGAAATATAAAATGCTCAATTACCCAATAGTCTGAGGTTGCAGTGAGCTTTGATTGCGTCACTGCCCTCTAGCCAGGGCAACAAAGTGAGGCCTTGTCTCCCCTCACACTTTCTTCCCCACCCTTTAATTTTTGATAAATGATAAAAATGAGCTAGTTTTCAAAGAAGAAATAGTTTTACCTCAAAAGAAAAATAAACACAAAAAATAAGCTGCTGGTTCCTAACAGGAAAAATACATTTTGATAATTGTATGATGAGAAACTGCTTACATACACATTGTAGATCAAGTATTTGGAGTTAATATGTTAGTCTACACAGATGGGTAATTGTAAATTTATTGCCATTAAAAGATTTCAAATTGCATTCATGCTTATGTGTACATATAATGAAAAATGGGCACAATAATGAACAGTGATATTTCCTTAAGTCTGCTGTTTAATTCTGCTGTCCACTCTTCTATAATACTGCATCCCTGATTGTACACAGTTTAGTGCTATCTAGGAGTATGAAATTGTGTCCATCAATTAAAATCACTAAGTTGGTTTAAAAAAATGCTCAATTAAAACCACAAAAGGCATAAAATGTGTAGAAGACAAAAATAGAAACAAAGAACAAGGAAAACAAAAAACAGCGACAAGCACAGTAGATATTAATCCGACTATATCAAAAATCGCTTTTTTTTTTTTTTTAAGACAGGGTCTCACTCCATCACCAGGGTTAGAATGCAGTGGCATCATCACAGCTTACTGCAACCTCAAACTCCTGGGCTCAAGCGATCCTCCTGTCTCAGCCTCCCAAGTTAACTGGGACTAGAGGATATGCAACCATGCCCAGCTAATTTTTCTACTTTTTGTAGAGATGGGCTCTTACTCTTGCTCAGGCTGGTCTCAAACTCCTGGCCTGAAGCAAACCTCCCTCCACGGTCTCCCAAAGTGCTAGGATGACAGGTGTGAAACACCATACCCAGCTCAAAAATCGCTTTAAGCATCAATGATCCAAACACACCAAATAAAAGACAGAGATTGGCAGGTGGATCTATAAGAAATGTACTTTAAATATAAACAGACATATAGGTTCAAAGTAAAGGCACGGAGAAAGATATATAATGCTAACATTCATCAAAAGAAAGCAGGAATAGTTTCATTAATTTCAGACTGAGCAGACTTCAGAGCAAGGAAAACTATCAGGGATAAAAAGGGGCATTACATAACGACTAAAGGGTCAATACCATGAGAAGATATAAGAATCCTAATGTGTATATGCCTACCAACAGAACATCAAAATATGTGAGGCAGAAACTGATAGAATTACAAGGAGAAATAGATAAATCCACTATTACAGTTGGAGACTTCAACATCTCTTTAACAGAAACAGATCCAGCAGGCGGAAAATCAGTAAGGACACAATTGAAGTCAATATTATCATCAATCAACTGGATATAACAGACATCTAGAGACTACTTCATCCAACAACGGTGGAATACACATGCTTCTCAAGCTCTCAGGGAACATTCACCAAGCTAGACCATATTCTGGACCATAAAACACACCTTAATAAAATTAAAAGAATAGAAACCATGCAATGTCTGCTCTCAGATCACAATGCAACTAAACTAGAAATCAATAACAGAAAGATAACTGGAAAATCCCCAAATACATGGAGATTAAACAACACACTTTGAAATTATACATGAGTCAAAGAAAGAATATAAGAAAAAAAAATTTTTTTTTTTGAGACAGAGTCTTACTCTTTTGCCCGGGCTAGAGTGAGTGCCGTGGCGTCAGCCTAGCTCACAGTAACCTCAAACTCCTGGGCTCAAGCAATCCTTCTGCCTCAGTCTCCCGAGTAGCAAGGACTACAAGCATGTGTCACCATGCCCAGCTAATTTTTTTCTATATATTTTTAGTTGTCTGATTAATTTCTCTCTATTTTTTTTTTTTTAGCAGAGATGGGGTCTCGCTCTTGCTCAGGCTGGTTTCGAACTCTTGAGCTCAAACAATCCGCCCACCTCGGCCTCCCAGAGTGCTAGGATTACAGCGTGAGCCACCGCGCCTGGCCTAGAAAAATTTTTTTTTAATTTGAACTAGATGAAAATGAAAATACAGCTTACCAAAATTTATCTGATGCAGTCAAAGCAGGACTTAGAGGGAAATTTAGAGCATAGAATGCATGTATTAGAAAAGAAGAAAGATCTAAAATCAATAATCCAAGCTTCCACCTTAGGAAACTAGAAAAAGAAGAGCAAATTAAACCCAAAGTAAGCAGAAGAAAAGAAATATTATAATAAAAATTAGAGCAGAAATCAGTGAAATCAGAAATAGGAAATCAGCAATGCGCACCACGCAATGGATGGACATATTTGAAACCTGGACTGAGGGGGGGAGGGGGGGGCAAGGGCAACACACGTAACCTAAACATCTGTACTCCCATATTATGCTGAAATAAAAAAAAAATAGGAAATCAGTAGACAAAAAGCAATAAAACCAAAAGCTGTTTCTTTGATAAGACTGATAATCTGATAAACCTTCAGCCAGGTTAAGAAAAAAGAAAGACACAAATTAATAATATCAGAAATGGAAGAGGGGATGTCACTATACATCCATGGACATTAAATGGGTAATAAAGGACTATTATGAAAAACTCTATGCCTAGATTTGGTAACCTAGATGATATGGACCAATTCCTTGAGAAATATAATCTGTCAAAACTCACATAAGAAGAATTAATCTGAATAGGTCTATATCTATTAAAGATATTGAATAAATAATTAATAACCATCTAAAAACAAAAAGCACCAAGCCCAGATAGGTTCACTGGTCAGTTCTACCAGACAATTAACGAAGAAATTATACCAATTCTCTACAATCTCTTCCAGAAGACAGAAGCAGAGGGAATACTTTCTAACTTATTCTATGAGGTCACCATCACCCTAACACCAAAACCAAAGACATTACAAGAAAACTATAAACCAATATATCTCATGAACGCACATGCAAAAATCCTCAACAAAATAATTGATAAATCAAATCCAACAATGTATAAAAAATAATGCACCACAATCAAGTAGGATTTATCCCATGTATGCAAGGCTGGTTCAACCTTTGAAAGGCAATGAATGCGATCCATCATATCAACAGGCTAAAGAAGAAAAGTCACATGGTCATATCAACAGATGCAGACAGACATTAGACAACTCAACTCAACAGCAAGATGACAGAAAACCTGATTTAAAAATGGACAAAGGGGCCGGGTGCGGTGGCTCACGCCTGTAATCCTAGCACTCTGGGAGGTCGAAGCGGGCGGATTGTTTGAGTTCAGGAGTTCGAAATCAGCCTGAGCAAGAGCGAGACCCCGTCTCTACTAAAATTAGAAAGAAATTAATTGGACAGCTAAAAATATATAGAAAAAATTAGCCGGGCATGGTGGCGCATGCCTGTAGTCCCAGCTACTCGGGAGGCTGAGGCAGGAGG
>CAUYSK010074155.1:0-28077 GCA_963575035.1 Avahi laniger | reverse complement strand
ATTAATTTCTTTCTATTTTTGGTAGAGATGAGGTCTCGCTCTTGCTCAGGCTGGTCTCGAACTCCCGAGCTCAGAACGATCCGCCCACCTCGGCCTCCCAGAGTGCTAGGATTACAGGCGTGAGCCACCGCGCCCGGCCTCCCATACAGTTCTTATCACAGTATCTATCTACATGTGGTTGTCAGTCTCCCTTAATAGATTATAAGCACCATGAGGGCAGGAATCATGTCTTTCTTGCCAATTACTATATCCCCCAGAGCCTAACACAGTGCCTGGCACACATGTGGGGCTCAAAAAATAGATGTCTAGGTATGCATAGAATAAAAAGAAAAGATTTCAATATGGATTTCATTCATAGTTAGTGCAGTTAAGATTTGCTTTATAGCAGTGAATCATAAATTATTTTCCACCAGAATCTTTTTGGGGGAATGCTAATAATATTATAGATAAAATCAGAATAGGGTCAGTTGTTCTGGTTTAATCAGGAATGGTTGTTCCGGAGTTCTGGTTACTTGGCCTCCCTTGGATCCCTGAAGGCAGTGTAGGGCCTTGCTTCACAAATGGTGGTCCCTGGACCAGTAGTATCAGCAGATGGAGCAAAAGGAATGATGGGTAAAACTGCTGACATCTTAGCATGAATCAAGGCAGTAGAACCAAAAGTCATTGTATTCTTCACTGTTACACAGAGGCACTTAAGAAAGCCAGGTTTACTTAAGAATGTCCTCAATGAAGCAGTAAAAATTATTAATATTAAATTTCAACCCTTGAGCACACATCTTTTTAACATTCTGTGTGATGAATTTTGAGGTAAGCCTTAAGACCTTCTGTGGCATTAGGAGGTAATGAGTGTCTTGAAGAAAAGCAATTGTGCAATTCTTTGAACTGTTCATTGAACTCCTGCCTTTTTCATGGGATACCAGTTTTACTTGGGGGAAAAAATGGCTGACAAACTATAGTCATTCAGACTTGGATATTTGGAAGACATCTTCTTGAAAATGAATGAGGTGAACCTGTCACTTTAAGGAATGCAACTGACAGTATTTGTTGCCAAAGATAAAATCTGAGCTTTCAAGAGAAAGCTATAATTGTGTAAAATTTGTATCTGCTTCTCAATACTTAAAAGATTTTTCTAATGAAATCAGCAGTGATAGTAACAAATGCGATTTTCTGATTTTGTGTAATGAAATGTGCCATCATTTGGAAGATCTGCATAATTCAGTGAACTAATATTTCCAAATGATCAATGTGGAATCATGTATGGGTAAAAGAGCCATTCAAAATGTAAGATAGACGTGAGATTTAATGTGACAGTGTAGAAAAGTTAATTGATATGGTTTCACATTCCACGTTGCAGCTAATCTTTAAGGAGCTATCACTTGTGGAGTTTTAGTGTAACATCAAAGGATATCCACAATTATCTGAAAAGGCTATTAAAGTAGTCCTTTTTTTCCAGCTACTTATCTGTGTGAGGCCAGATATTCTTTCTATACTTCAAACCAACATAGTGCCGCAGAAGGAATGCAGAAGTAGATGTAAAAATTCAGCTGTCTTCTCTTAAGGCAGGCATTAAAGACTTGTGCAAAAATATAAAACAATGCTGGCCACTCTATTTATTATCGTCATTTTGTTTGGAAAATTTAGTTATTTCTTGTAAAATATATTATTTATGTTAACCTGTAATGGGTTTATTATTATTTTAACTGAATTAATAAATATTTCTCAAATTTCTCAGTTCTGCTTTCTAGTGTGATATATACTGATAGATATATCCCACATAAACAAAAGCTTTTTGACATCTTCATAATTTATAAGAGCATAAAGAGTTTTTGAGACCAAAACCTTTGAGACCTGCTGCCTTAACAGTTTGAAAATTTCTTCCTCTGAGCAGTCCTATATCCTTAGACAAAGATAGCTAAACCCTCATGAGTCCTTTCTAATCCTTTTCTCCTTTTATCAGCTAGACCACAAGTCCAAAAATTGCTGAATGCCTCTGATTTATTTCACACAAATATATATTCCTGTTATGCCTTCCTACGCAGAGTTTAATCACTTTGATTAAATTTTCAGACTTGTTGGCCTCCACAATTCATTTTGGCAAAGAGCCAAGTCACTCCCTGGAGTAGCATATTTACAAACCAGCTCCCAGAGAGAAACTGCTCAACTGAAGCAACAGCTGCTAGGCTCCACCAATTTCAGAAGACAAGCTCATTCCTTGTACTTTTTTTATACCAACTATTCTACTCAATATCTTTCTGATGATGGGATATATTTTTATAAAGAGCTAAAGAAAAAAATGTTAAGTGTTAGAAACAATTGAACAAATAAAGGGGGGCTAATATTTATTTAGCATTTGCTCCAAGCTAAATACTATTATTACGTTACTTAATCCTCCCAACAACTCGATGAGATGGGTGTTATCATTCCCATTTTACAGATGAGGAGAGCAGGGTTAGACAGCTGTTACAGAGGAGGGATGAAACCCAGGCCTCAATGACTCCAAAGACAGAGCAATAGTCAGACGATCTGGGTTGTGTCAAATACTTTATAGTGAGACTTTATGAATGTGGGGATGAAAACACCTCATACAAGCCTTTCGAATTGCCTCAGACCAATGATGGTCAAAGTGTGCTCCCTAGACCAGCAGCATCAGCGTCCCTGGAAACTTGTCAAAATGCAGATTCTCAGGCGTCATTCCAGACCTGCTGAATCAGAAACTTGGGGTTGGGGCTCAGTCATCTGTATATTACCAAGCCCTCCATGGGATTCTGATGCATGCTTAAGTTGGAGAACCACTAAAGCTCGTGCAAGGGGCAGGCCAATGGAACAGCTGCTGAGGTTGCCCATCTATAAGGGTGGTAAAATGTCACAGAAATAAGTCAGAAATACTGTGGCAGTTAACTTAGATCACCTTTTCTCTGGGGAAAGTAAATGGGTCTCACTTTTATTCCATGTAGGTAATACATTTCTTGTTATGAATTTGAACATGTGACAGAAAAACAGTATTTGTTATTTCTAATATTCTGCTACCTTCTTCAAAAGGCTGATCCTGGTAACCAGAAAAGATTTTGCTTGTTAAGCAAGAGCTCTTCAGCATTTTTCTAATGGCTTTTACCTCCCTGCTTCTCCCTTGATGCTTGAAAGATGAGCAGTACAGACCCTCCTCCCCAGGATCTTATTCATGGATCATCTTAGATCAGAGTCCCTAGAAGCAGAACCTGAGATGGGGATTCTGGTGCCAGTGATTTATTGAGGAGGCACTCTCAGCAGAAGAGCAGCAGGTTGGGGTGTCAGGGGAAGCTAAGCAAGGATGTGGTCTCGAATGGATATTAGCTTCAGCTTGATTTCACCTGTGAGGACCTCTGAAGTATAAATTTCATTACAGAGTTGGTCCTGCTTAGAGGGAAAGGAGCCAAGTTTTTGTATCCCTGTGTCAGTCACTCGATGACTGTGGGCTGCCAGTGGTGGGGTGGGGGTGAGAGTCTGACCTCTTGGGCTCAGAGTGGTTCCTGGTGGCTGAGAGCAGCACTTCAGGGAAAGTGAATGGCAGCTGTGAGACATTAGCAGCCCACCCTGACAGCAGCTGGGGGATGCATGAACCCAGGTCAAAGGGATCTTGATGGGGCACCATCAGCATCTACTACCTGGATGTTTTTAGGTTTCTGTTAATTCCTCTGGATATCAGTGTCTATCCCTGCATTAGGTATGAACTCTCCTCTCTGTCCCCTGGCCTTAGGGAACCATAGTTCTGGACCAGCCATCTTCCCATTACCCACTCAGCCTATGGGTCAAATCAAGCAGTTGTATTTGTAGGATCCCAAATAGCTTGCAGAGGGGCATTGAACACATGAATTATGCCTCTCTATTGAACATATTTCTATCTTAGGAACATTATTGTTATTTCCTAGTTTTTTCTTTTGTGAAATGAAGGGATACACTGGATTATTTTTAGACCTCATTTCAATTTTAAAATTCATTTGCCTAATGATTTTGCTCCAGAAAGCAGTTGTTGTGTTCACATTTCCTCTGGGGATGAGTTTCATAAAACACTGATTAGAAACTAAGTTTAGTGTCATTCACATAAGTCAGGAACTAATAAGATTGGGAAAAGTTTTAGCACATGTCAGGGAATTCAATTCCATTTGATCTGACCTTTTTTTCTTTTATTGATTATTGATATTAACTTTCCTGGATAATTATTAGGGAAGAAGTTTTTCCTTTGTTATGTTTTTCAGTAGATTTGGAGTTATAAATGGTTTTTTGTTACATGGATGAAATGTATAGTGGTGTCTGGGCTTTTAATGTACCTGTCACCCAAATAGTGTACATTGTACCCAATAGGTAATTTTTCTTTGCTCTCCCCCCTCCCAGACTCCCTTCTGAGTCTCCAATGTCCATTATATCACTCTTTATGATCATGCATACTCGTAACTTAGCTCCAACTTATAAGTGAGAACATGTGGTATTTGGTTTTCCATTCCTGAGATACTTAAGATAATGGCCTCCAAATCCATCCAAGTTGCTGCAAAAGACATCACTTCACTCTTTTTATGGCTAAGTAGTATTCCATGATATGTATATACCACATTTTCTTTATCCACTCATCAGTTGATGGGCACTTAGGTTGATTCCATATCTTTGTGATTGTGAATTGTGCTGCAATAAACATTTGGGTGCAGGTGTCTTTTTTATATAATGACTTCTTTTCCTTTGGGTAAAGGGATAATCAGTAGTGGGATTGCTGGATCAAATGGTAGATTTATTTTTAGTTCTTTGAGGAATCTCCATACTGTTTTCTATAGAGGTTATACTAATTTATATTCCAACCAACAGTGTATAAGCATTCCCTTTTCACGGCATCCATGCCAACATCTATCATTTTTTGACTTTTTAATAATGGCCATTCTGACAAGGGTAAGGTAGTGTCTCATTTTAGTCTTAATTTGAATTTCAGGGAAGAATTTCTTTATATATTAAAAAGCTGCAGAGTTGATTCTCTAATCCCTGTTTCAATGATCTGTGTTGTGTATTTTCTACACAAAATGGATAGACACTATCATTTTCATTGTGGGTCTTAAGGACCCTAACAGAAACTGAGGCAAGACACCAACATTATCACTGCATTGACTCTATGTATCTCATCGCCCTCAAGTACAAGGTGATATTGAAAAAATTTCTAATGGAAATTGTTGATGGCAGGACCTTCCCTACCAGATACTGGTCCTTTGTGTGATTTAAAACGAATCACCTATTCTGGCTTATGAAATACTGAAAAGTGTCCCCTCTGAGTAGGCAACTAACAAAAAAGGGACCTCTGATTCCTGGCTAGAAGGCCTGTAAGAAGACATAAGACTAGGTAAATGAAGTACAGACCAGGCCTCAACCTTTGCTCAGGTCTTTCACCTGAGACCTTTGCACAGGGCACAACTCGCATATCAATATGTGGTGTTCCTGGTCATAGAAGTCTCATCATTGTGACTTGACTGGCTTTCCATTATTCAATATGACCCTTTTATTTGTTAAAAGACATCAATCTTACAAAATTGCTGAGTAGCACCATGTCTCAAGATGTGCCTCAACCTGATGAGAGCTTCCAAGACAAAAAGGCTCAAAAAGAATGTGTTCTGGATACCCTCTCCAAATGCAGTATTCACTCATCACACAACAAGACTTGCCCTGGAACTTTGGCACTGGACTAAGGGGCCCCTACCATTTTAACTGAGGTTCTAGGGTCACTTGGGTTAGGAGATCTAAGGTGGCATTATCATACTGATCCTCTGTGCAGATCTTTCTACCCAGGGACTTCACAAGATTTGACTTTACAAAGTCAAATCCTTTGCAAAATATACATTAGAAATATCTGACATTGAATTATTTTTCTAAAGTACCTGAAAACTTATCATTGAAAGACAAAAAAAACCTGATGATTTTTCTCTGATGTTGAAATCATTGTAGTGTACTCACTTCCAGTTTCTACGCCCAATGTTACAGTGGAGAAAGCCTAGAAGAAAAGAACTCTTTGGCTAGTTATATTAATTAATAGGATTTATTATGCACACCAAGGACCCAAAGGTCATTGCTAGAATTTTTATTAATCTTTGAAGTTGCAGTAGTTACATAGGAAAAGGAATAAAGGAGGAAAGGGGAAGAAGAAAGAAGAGATGAAAATAGCTTTGCAAAACTAAGGCCAAATTTTCTTCCCCTGTTTTCTTTTTTCCTGATGATGTAAATAATCTCTTCTTAAGATGAAAAGTTAAGAAAGCAAATAAATTTCTACAGGACTGGGTTGAGAAGGAGGTTAAATTGTGCATACATAAAAAGAAAGCTTTGGGGCTTTTTGAGGAAAAAGTGACTACATTTTGGCAAGAAAATGATTCCAAGTTCTTTCCAATTAGAAGAAGAATACTATACCATTCATTTGGTTTAAAGAATAACCAGAAAAGAGATGAGGGCTCATTCCCATTGGGGACCACTTGGTAAGTGGAAGGATACTCCTTTTTATGTAGGCAGTTTGAGGGCGAGCCTCCACACTCCCATGACACCTTCTGGTTAAATCATTCCTATACTCTCTGCTGAAAGAAGATATTCCACTAAACCCCACTCTCTTAAGTACTTCCACTAAATTACCATAGACATGAAAGTCACCTTTGACATTTACTGGAAAAGTCGACTTTTTTTTTCTGTAACATCTTGAGCCTTCCCCCCCCCCTGCAAAATATATTTTATTGCCTCTTCATTGCAAATGTAATTTGTAATTCATCTCTTGCTTACACATTTAAGTCATAGCTGCCTGCTGAGGAATATCAGTTAACCAGCCTGGAAACATTCTTCTAATAGTAGAGGTAGAGTAATGTAAAGGAAATTACTTTATTTTGTCCTCTGTAAAATGTGTAATTATTTTAAAAAAAGTTTCACTTATGTTATTTAACCTTTTTAACTAAAAATTTCAAATTATATCATAATAATTAAACAATACAAATATTGGTCACCTACAAGAGAAATCTAGTTTTAATTACATTATAATAATTAAATAATGCAAATTTTGATTATCCTGAAGAAAAATTGGAGGGAAAAGACTAGCTAAAATATGGCAAGTAGTAGATATATGGAAATATCCAGTGTGTGGTGTGAGTAGATGCATGATAAGAACAGAGGTGAAAAAATTAAATTGCTCCTGGTGGAGAATTTGAACCTAAGAAAATGCCACTCTAGGCATCATGGTTTTACCACTTGCTAACAAAGATTTCTTTTGGCTTGTAACATTAAATGTTCAGTATAGAGAAGAGATGCATGCTCTTGAAGGACCCCCCCCACCGACCTTCCCACAAATAATTAGAAAAAACTCCAGAGTTTGGGCACAGTGCTACCTGTTTTTTAACAATTTCATGATTTGCCTCCGTAAGTGAACGTCTGTCTACTTCCTTGGCCTGAAAATTGTACCACGTCTGCAATATGGATGATTTGGCTCTCTCATTGGTCCTGGGGGACATGAACACAGCCCACAGATCTGCCAGCAGCTGACTGCCTGGTAAATGCTTACTTGTAAATTAGCGTGGGTGATAATTTATTAAAGTAATAAGCATAAATTACACTTAATGGCTTAGACATTATGCATTATGAACACAGTATTTTATATTTAGTTGAAGCAAATGTATATGATAATTAATATGATACTCAAATGTAACTCAGAAATTGTAAATTAGAGAGTTTTAACTAAGTCAAGCAGTGTATTACAGTGCATCAGCACTTAAATTAATTTAAGGCTTCAGGAAGGTTTCACCATGGCAAAGCAATATCATACGGTTCACCCATATCATGTGTTAAGGATTTATTTATTTCTTAGATTCTCTTCTTCTTCCCCCATAAACTGACTCATTCTGTTACTGTAGAACATTGTTTCTTTCTTGACAAGCATCATAGCATCAAAACTTAGGCTTCTGGAGCTGAGGTGAGTAATCTGTCAGCAGGGACACCATGACAGCCTGGAATGACACAACAAAGAAAGAAAGAAATGGATAAACATTAGCAACAGTCTGCCTAGGGACCTAGAGAAGGGGAACTAAGTTTCAGCTTTATAGGCCTACAGTTAAAATGTGTTTTCCTAAGGAAATGATAAGGGAACCATTCTGAACTAATATTTATTTATTTATTGGATAAAGGAAGCTCAAGAGGAATCAGATGGACCCCAATATATGCACAAACACTGTGCTTACTTAGGCTTATGACTAGTGAATACGCCCTTCTTCCTCTTTTAGTTATATACCTTACATTAGTCATTATTAGCAATTCAGAACTGGGAGCCAGATTGTGTCTTTCCTTCCTTCTTCCATCCTCATTTTAAGTGAAGCTGTGTGTGCGGAAATCATTCTCTGGAATACCGCTGGTCTAATAGCATTTTCTGCAGTGATGGAAATATTCAATGTCTGTGCCGCCCAATACAAATAGTGTAGCCACCAGTCACGTGTGGCTATTGAGCATTTAAAATGAGGTTAGTAAGACTGAGGAATTGAATCTTCAATTTTGTTAAATTGTAACTAGTTTAGATTTAAATTGAAATAGCCACATGTGCCTAGTGGCTACTGTATTGGACAGGGCAGTTCTAGAATAAGAAAAGTATTTTGCCTTTAGAGAATCCTAGAAAAATCTATCATAGCAGTGCTGAGTCTAAAGGCCATTCCAAATAAGCTAAGAATAATTTCTTTGCCTATTAAATAGGAATTTAGTGTGGATAATCTGTATGATCTCATTCCACTTGAAAAATGTTATGCTTCTGTGAATTGACTGCACATTCTTCTTCTTCTTCTTTTTTTTTTTTTCCAGTCTGCAATACCTCATAGAGGACAGAGACTAGATGCTCATTGTATGGCTACTGAAATGAACTGAACCCAAAGGGTCCTCAAAATTGTCTAGTTAAGAGATATAAAAAGTGCAACAAGTATATTATCACTTCCTTTCCAATATCCATGTGAGGCACACTTATCAATTATGCTACTCTTTCTGTCTGTCCCACACCACAAGCAGGCCCGGAAACCTTTTCGACAGAAGACTCAGAGTAGCCTGTTGATGACATTAGGGACCTAAGATTAAAACTCATTTGCCATCTCTATGGCTTGATCTGCTTATTTAATAGTTGAGGAAACTGGGACCTAGAGTGATAATATGCATCCAAGATGACACAGCTGATTAGCATTAAAGCCAGTTACAGAAGTCAAATCTTCTCACTCCCAGTGGAGCATTCTTCCTACCTTAGACTCTCTACCTTCACTTTAACATGCTTCTTCCTCTTGATTTCCTTAAAATATATTTTCCCCTAATAATGGTGGGTACCTCAGGGGGATGGAGAATGGGGAAATGAAGACCTAGATGGATGGAATATGGGTGGATGTAAGATTTCAACCACGTGAATACATTATGTATTTCATTTTTAAAATAAATTGAATTTAAAGATTTTTTTTAAATAAGCTCTTTAAAATTCCAGAAGTGCAGAGCACCTCAGTAATTGATGCTTTAGAAAGCTTTCTTTTAGTTTTCCCCCCTGGATTTCTAAAAAGGACCTACTTTAATGGATTTTTTTTAATTTACTTTGTAACTTTAGTAGTCTTCCGATGAAAAATAGAGCTCAAGGAAAATGTTTTGGTGTTATCTCTTTCTGAGTTATATGGTTGAAGAACTCACTTTTTTTTTTTTTTGTCACCCAGATCTTTGCTACTCAAAATGTGGTCCGCCCGACAGTGGCACTTGCATTACCTGGGTGCTTGTTAGAAGTGCCAAATCTCGTGCCCCATCTTAGACCTACAGAGTCCAAATCTACACTTTAACTAAATCCCTAGGTGATTCAAGTGCACATTAAAGCTTCAGAAGCACTGGTCTAGATGACATGGCAATTGCCATTTTGGCCAAAGTTAGTGTCCTGAGTTGGCAAACTGGAAAGATACAGTAAAAAAAAAATCAACCTTGTTATTAGATATGACAAATTTAGGCCTGATTACAACATTCCATTGAAAAGGGAGTCATGATTGGCTTCCAAGCAGCCAGCCATACTGGAGCTTGGACTCCTGCTGGTCACGTGCGTTATCAGATCAACAATGAAGATGAACAATAATGAGGATAATAATTATTATAATAATATTTACCATGTATTAGACACCATACTAAAAGCTTTACATGTATTATTTTAATGTTCACAATAATCCTATTCCCATTTATAGATTAGATAAATAATTAGCAGATAGTCCTTTCCAGCTTGCTTTTCTCTACTACAGAAGCTAAAAGCTTAAAATTACATTTCTAAGACTCTTGCAGCCAGAGTGCAGGGATGCCCCTCAACGCTTAAATGCATAAGTGAACAACAAGCAGTGGAAGCCATCTTTTAAAAGTTTGGATCTTCTGCTCCATATGCAGGTGGAGATACCTGTTTCAGCTGGGGTAGCTATAATGGAGTATCTGGCATCTAGTTTCAAGGGCCTTAGGTACCAGACTGTGGGTGGCTGTGTCAGAGTCAGAGGTGTTTTGGCTACAAAAGAACCACAGTGTTGCTGAGCAATTTTCCTGCCTGTGTTGTCTCTGGCTATGTGGTGTCCAAGAATGATTTGCTGTACCCTCTTTCTCAAGAGATTCTGGAAGCTGCTTAACATCTTTTTTTCTTTTTTAAGCCTACAGCACCCAGTATTCTGAGGCAGTCTCCCATCCAAGTACTAACCAGGCACGACCCTGCTTAGCTTCCGAGATCAGATGAGATCGGGCACATTCAGGGTGATATGGCCATAGATGACACCTTTTAATAAATTCCTTTCCATTTATCTACCTAGAGTTGACTTTGCTGTTTGCAAGTAAGACCCTGGCTGGTACAGCAATTGAAACCAGTTAAATCACGAAAAGCTAAAAAATAGTGGAGCTGTTAGGGCATGTGAGCACTGTATTCAGTTTTCCAGAGAAGGTAACATTTGGGATATTATAAAGTAAATACAAGGTTGATATTTCCCAGAATGACAGTGATGAAGATGAAACTAGCAGCTTTATCTGAAAGGGATCAATAATTTTTTAAGATAAGTTTTGCCATGGAGTTTGGAAATGTTCTATACCAAAAAACACATGTATATCTATGGCCAAACTCAAATAGAGAACTAAAACAATTATCTGGTTAAATCGTGAAAAAAGGAATGAAAGGAGGAAAAGAAAGAAGAAAGGTAATAAGATTTTTTGAATGCCTATTTTGTACCAGGCACTGAATTAAGGGCTTCTATAAACATGAACAGAGAGATTCTAAAGTAAGAATTATACAACTCACATTGCTTGGCAGAAAATGGTGGCTGGTGCTCATCAGGATGATCAAGGGCAGTAAGAATTTTGATTAAAATAGATTTATTTGGAAGCGGATCAATTTTACTCCATTAAAATACACTATAAATGCTAATGAGCAATAATGATCTAATATGAAATTTCTGGAAAAAATAGATGCCATATGAGCATGTAATGTAGTTGGATAACCTCAGTTGCTTATTATTTACCAAAAAGCAGAAATGACTAAGTTGGCACCACACAAAGAACTCCTTATCCTCCAGTCTTTGCTTCCTGCTTACCATGATTGTCCACTTTCTGTTTTCTGCCTCTGGGAACACTAGTGATCGTGGGGAATAAAAGACTTCATCGTCCACTTCTTCTGGCTTTCTGGGCAAGCAGTGTAGAAATGTCCAGTCAGAGGCAGCGACTTTAGCAGTCTAAAGAGATGAGGGTAAGATCATGTTTTGACTATTATATGTGGCAGTCATATTCATCTTCTTTAGTATTTAAAAATACATATGGCCTGGGGTCAGAGATCAACACAAAAGGAGAGCCAAATGGGCAGAAAGGTTTTATCTCAAGACACCCTGGGAGAAATGTATATAGTACTTTCAACTTAGGAAATTTTATAGTCTTTTTTTGATTTGGGAGATCATCACTGCAAGTTAAACCACAAACTCAGTTTTCTGGTATTCTGTTTCGTGGGATAATGGGCATTTCAGAAAAGAACTCTCCTGGTATAATATGTGACTGAGAGCAAAAGTCACCAATTATACCCTACTATATAAAAAAAGTCGCTTTTATGTGATCATATTATATTTTGAGCTTGTCTCCAAATTATGATTTTTAACACTTGAAGCATACTTTGCCACTAGTTAAAACAATTTGAATAAAAGCACTGAGGTAAGAGTGAATTAAACATGATTATAAGCACTATGCACTAGATGTTGCATTCTTAATGCAAATGTACTAGCAGTTTTCAGTTTCTCCAGCACTTAATTCCTGAAAGTTACATTTCCCCATCCATTTCCATTGTTCACTTACAGATTCAAAACTACAGTTCCTCATACTTTCTTACCTCAAAATTACTGCCTTTGTACTAAAATTTTGTTTTACCTCCCACCCTAGCTGTAGAACATTTTGAATTTCTAAAATACCAGCAAAATGACATAGAAAAAGAGTAACATTTATACTTGTCATGTATCAGTGAAATAAATGACTGTTCTTCAAGCCTACAGTCCCAGCACCAGAAAAACTCCTAAGATTGGTTATGTATGAGATAAACAAGATAGTTTAAAAGGTCTCCATGAAAATATTTACCACATATATGACAAGGGGTTAGTCATAATATATAAAAAGCCCCCATAACCAATAATAAAAAGGGCACAAAAGTAGAAAATGAGCAAAAGATATGATAGCAATTTATGGAAAAAGAAATAAAAATGACCAATAAACATGAAAAGATGCTTAACCTCATTAGTAATCAGGGAAATGCAAATTTTAAAAAGCAGTGAGGTGTCATTTTTCCTTCAGATTTATAAAAATTAAAAATGTAAATAACTGAAAATGGAGAGTATATGGAGAAAGAACATAATATACATCTGTGAGAATATAAATTGTTATCCTTTTTGGGTAGGCAATTTAGCAGCATCTCCCATACTTTAAAAAGTACATACCATTTTGCCCAGAAATTCTTCTAGGGATCTATTCTCCAGTAATATTTCCACAAAGAAATATGTATAAGGGTGTTCAGCGTAGCATTGTTTATAATTGGAATTTTTGGAAATAGTCTAATTTATCAATAGGAAACATTTTATGTCAATTTCATACTTTGAAATTCCATACAGCCACTAAAACAAATAAAAAATAGCTAAATGGACAAGAAAATCTAAGATTTTTAAGTGGAAAAATTAAGTCAAAATAATATGTCTAAAATACCATCTATAAAAAAATCAACAGCTGCATGTGTATATAGGCATATATATGTAAATGCATAAAAAATGTCTGCAAAGAGCCACATCAAATAACAGTGGTTACTTTTGGGATTAGTCACTATTAAGGGGATGGGGGAAAGACATTTTCACTTTTTATGTTTCAAACTTTTGTCCTATTTGACATGCAATAATAAAGAACTTATATTTATATATTACTTTATCAATAAATATTAATTGTATTTGCTTAATTCCTTTCTGCACTGAGGCAGATTAATTGCTTTGTTGCAAAACCCCAGTGTGCATCTGACTGATTCTTTCAGAACAGTGTTTTTGAAAGTGTGGCCCTGGGACAGCACCACTGCATCACCTGAGAACTTGTTAGAAATGCAAATGATCAGGTCTCGCCCCTGACATACCGAATCAGAAACCCTGGGGCTGCCCCCACCCAGCTGTGTATTCACAACTCTTTCCAGTGATTCTAATGCAAGCTCAGGATTGAGAAGCACTGCTCCTGATCTTATGATTAATAGAAGGCATCAGAGTGAATGAGAGTCCCCTGGGAATGTCCTGGAGGGAGTTAGCAAAACCAACAGGATTTAGGGGTCCTTAAAAAATAGAGGCAAGAAGTAGCCTGGGGAGCATATTTGTGGGGCTTTTCTTAGAGGAGAAATAAGAAGAAACTGCATGCATCAGAGGTAACCCAATGTCTCTAAACAGAGCAAAGTATTCCAATGCCTCCATTGCTGTGAGAGGAAAAAGCCTGCTTCTCTCTTCTGCTTGGGTTTCAAATTCCTTCATCCAGCACAAAAGTGTCTTTCTAAAGGACACAGCTAATCTTTGGGAGGAGAGAAATTCCTGAGGGAAATAGTCAGTCCTTTATAGGGAATGAAAGGACAGTCTGCTCTCCCCAAAGTGAATGAGTGATTAGATGGTTCTGGCCTTTATGAATGGAATTAATGAACCTTCAGAGAGGCATCAATTTGTACCTTCATTGTAACCTGGTAACCTTGGAAAGCCTGGAGCCGCTTTTTCTTCTCCTCTTCTTGTCCCATGCTTATCCAAGTGTCTGTAATTAATACATTGCCTCCACGCGCAGCTTCCAATGGATCATTCGTCAGTGACAGCTTGGTACCGTTCTAGCATACATAAGCATGCCAGTTAAACAACTTCATGGCACAGACAAAGGCAATTACGGTTTTACATATAAGGAGCATACCTCCTTGGCATACTGCTCTGCCAACTTGGTTATACTAGGATCCGCTTCATAGCCCTGCAGGAGGAAGAATTTAATGGTTATTTAGGTAATTATATATGTTTTCTTATACATGCATTATTTTCTTTCCTAGAATATTCCCTTGCCTTCCCTTTTTTAAGATGTAGACCAACAATGTTTAGTAGCACATGATTTTTACATCTAGAATTTGAAACCTTAATAGCGCTTTTTAGAATTTAAAAAGGTAACCAATTGCCCCATCTTTCTGTTATTATTTCTGACCTCTTTAGTCATAAAGGTAAACAATGGGCATGGTGCTTTCTGCTGCTGCTTCTTGTTCCCCTAATAGCTTAAGAGGATTATGTACATAATTGTGCAAACTAATGCATTTTTGTCTGAGTCTTTCCACGTGCTGCCCTTTTTTTGTCTGAAATGCTTTTCCCCACCTGCTCCATGTGGATAACCCTTTCAGGTCTCAGTTCAAATGTCCCCTCCTCAGTAAAACCTTCCCTGACCACCCCGGCTAAATGCCAACTGTCCCCCAGCCAACGCACACAATTGTATTCTTTTGCATTCTCCAGCAAGTATTCTGAGTGCAGGGTGCTTGCTTTGAAATGGCATTTATATAACAATGACACTGTTTTCGCTAAGATTATGTATTTTTTTCTGGATGGTTCGGTGAAGGCAGATTGGACTCAGACACAGGTGAGGCAAAGCCAGGCGCCTAAGGCACAAAATTCAAGGAGGCACTAGAAAAAATTTAAGAATGCACTCATTCTCAAGGTCATGCAAACACACATTTTGCACCCTAGGTGTCTCGTTTGGTTACTCTAGTCCCAACTCTGGGTGAAGGGACATTATGGGGGCAGCTAAAGCCCCTCCCCAAGTTATTCCAGGTCCCCACAGGCAGCCTCCCTGCCTCTATTCCCACCCTCCAATCTGCTCTGTACGTAGCAGTGAGAATTGTTTTCTCTGAAGCCTTGCACGTTTACTCCTTGTTTCTTAAGTCAAAGCTGATTAAGAGTATCAAGGCTCCCCACCTCCATCCCCTGCTTCTGTCTCTTTTAATTCTTCTCAACATCTTGCTGCAGGAAAGCCAATCTTATTGTCGTCCCTGTACACATCTTGCCCTTTTCTGCCATCGCAGCCTTTCACCCTTGAACACCTCCCCCTCTGGCCCCTCCTGGGCATCTTCATCACAGTTGTCAGCTCCTCAAAACTCTAGCCCGGCCTCACCTCCAAGACCCTCCATATGGAAGTCTTGTCAGTTCAAACACCATAATTATCCTCACCTTCCTCCATCCTTCTCATTTTCCTGAATTCTTAGCATTTTCTATGAATTGATTTTTATAAATTTTCATTATGGCATTGTGGTGAATACTCTGATATGGTCCCCCAGATCCCCCTTCATGAATAATCATGAATAATGGAGTTACTCCCCCAGCTGCTGGGAATGCTGCCAGAAGATGGCCTTCAGCTGTCAGCCCCCTTTGGGCACTGCCTCAGCTGCAGAGAGCAGCCATGCCCAAGGTCACACACCCTTCCTGGGCGACCCACATTCAATGACTGATTGACAGGAGGGTATGGAAACCTGACCCCTTTCACCCAACTCCAGATAGCTGAAAGGCCATCTCACATCCAGAACTCTCCGTAAGATCGGCCAAGGCTGTTGTTGGGGCTGCATCGCAGCTAGGCTTCTCCCCCTGCCCACTCCTGCTTCCTTCCCTTCCTTTCCACAGTTGTTAATTTCAAGGCATGCTCTCATAAGCATCCTGCATGTCCAGTATACTAAATTCTCAGTCTCTGCTTCTTGGGAGACCCAACCTGTGACGGGCATGTCCAGGTTTATTCATTTGAAATTGTGTTTATTTGCACATGATTTTCTACCATAGTTCCTTCTTCCAATAGAAAATTCTTGAAAAAAGAAACTACTCAGATGTCGATGAGGATGACTGCAGACATTTCAGCAGCTTTACCACCCTCAAATAGCCACGAATTCTGGAGCCTTATTTATAGGGATCTGGGGAAAGTTATTGATAAAGCCATGCTAATTTAGTAACTAATGTTGTGAACAGTCATATTGATAAACATAAATGAAGACATTTGAATATTACCCATGTGCCTCCTACCCTGAAATTTTAGCCTTCCCTTTGGAGAGCAGGTTTTATTCTCCCTAAGTATAATCATTCTTAGTAAAGGAATCAATAAGTACTTAGAGAACCAACAGAGACGTTTGGAAATTAGAAAATCACCCAACCTTGTATGCATTGGGCCATGACTTAGAATACAGAGAGGAATTCTTTACTCGCATCTCAGCCATCTCAGCTTTCAATACTAAATCACTCACTAGCCTTTACATAAATCTTAAAACCAGACAAAGCAGGTAATTAACAAACCCAGTTCAGTCTAAATATTCACTTAGAACAATGTTAAAATCATTACTATCGATAGTTTATGGAGCAATTTTACAATCATGGAAAAATATTTTTTTCTTGAAAAAAATGTAAGTTATTCTTGGTTGAAGAATGAGAAAATAATTATGGCCTTGGAAACTTTTCAGTGTTTTTTAAATTTACAATAAATCTCCTAGCTTTATCTTTAAAGGAAATAGCTCTACCACCGACTAAAAACTTATAAATTGATGGAATGACTTTTGCACTATCAGACTTTCCAGAAGAATTTTTAAAACTCTTCCTCCCACCAAGATTTAACTGGGTTTTAGTGCTCTTTATCATTCAAATGAGTTGCTGCATAAGAACAATACTGAAATTACTCTGTAATATTGGAATTTTTTCCTTTGATGTTAATAAAACATCTCTGACAGGCAATAAAATGTTTAAACCATATATTTCTTCAACAGAATAAAGCCTTTCCAAAAGAACCTTATAGCAGGGAACAATTATTGTTAATGTATGTTTTATCTGTAAAAACCAAATGCAATAAGTTTGCCTTCATAAAGAGCCTTTCTTCAAACTAGATTTGTAACGAGAGTGTACTTACCCTTCCCATAAAGGGAATAAAAGCCACCTTAACACATGTCAGATCTGACCCCTATTTCAATTCATGCTGAATAAAAGAGGAGAATTATCTATCGTAAGGGTCATCTCTCTGAGTCCTTAAAATTTACTATAATAGGATGGCTTCCAGTACATGCTGTTGAATATCCCTGCCATTTCTGTATGGGGGGTGCACTTGGTTGAATAGTGTTCTCCAAAAATTCATGCCCACCTAGGACCTCAGAATATGACCTTATTTGGAAATACGGTCTTTACAGATGTAATTGGTTATGATGAGGTCTTACTGGATTAGGATGGACCCGAATTTAATATAACTGCTGTCCCTATAAGAGGGACTTTTGTACAGAGAGACACAGACACAGAGGGAAGATGATGGAGGCAGAGATTGGAGTGCCTGGGGAAGAAACAAGGAAGGATCCTCCCCTAGAGGCTTTTGAGGGGGTGTGGTCCTCCCAGCACCTTGATTTCTGGCTACTGGTCTCCAAAACTATGCAAGAATAAATCTCTATGGTTTTAATCCACCCAGTTTGTGGTAATTTGTTATGGCAGTTCTACAAAACTAAGATAGCAGGATGCATTGACCCAAACTGGTTCAGTAAGAACACTAAGAAAAAACATTTGGTGTTTTATTTTGTTTTAGCAGGATGCAGCAGGTGATGCTGGTGTTCTTCTGAGATGCCCTCAGAGGATCTCTTTTTATGGCTTTTGCTCTCTCCCCCAACTTCAGTGTGTTTTTAACATTTAGCCCTTGCAGCTCTTCATCAAAAGATCGTCCTCCAGCTTCCAGGTCACTTTTCTCAACAAAAATGCCCAAGGATTTACCACTCTACCTTGCCTGCTGCCCTTGACCAATGACTGGTTCAGAAGAATGAAAGCCCACCTTCCTCACCCTAGGTTCGGACAACTCTGAGGCAAAATTTAAACTCCAGAGCTCACCTATGCGATCAGGCTGAAGCTACTTTCTGTGAGTTTGTGCCTGACATGGCACTAGGGTGACCAAATCATCCTGGTTTGCCTGAGACTCTCTCAGTTTTAGCACCAAAAGCCCTGTGATACTGGAAATCTCTAAGTCCCTGGCAAACCAGGATGGTTAATCATCGTAAGTGGCACCCCTGTTTAGATTCTTCCCTTTCCCTGTCCTGCTCCCCTAGTGCCCTACAGGTCTCCCTTAGGAGTGCTTCCTTATTTATTAGATCACCTGTATACAATCCCCATTGAGGGTATGCTTGTGGAGAAACCTGACCTAAGACAACAGAGACACTGGTGGCAGTGAAGGGTGAAAAGCGCATGAGAGACTTAACGATTTGGGCATTTCGTGTTGGAGAAATTAAGCTATTAATTCACATTGTGTAACTCATGTTCCCAGTGGTTGGCAAATAAGCATCTCAAACTCAAGAAACAAAGGGAGGGAGGAATTTTTTGTTTGTTTGTTTCAGAGATGAGGTCTCACTATGGACTTGAATTCCTGGGTTTGAGAGAGCCTCCAGGCTTTAGCCTCCCAAGTAGCTGGGACTACAGGTGTGTGCCACCATGCCCAGCTACAAGGAGGAATTTTTAAACCTCACATGTTCACCTCCAGATGCCTTAGCTTCTCAGAGTGAACCACAACAGTGACTACTGAGATAACGGCAAACAATGCTTGTTCAGAAACACACTGGTGTAGAATATTTGTGAATAGTTTGTCTCTTAATGATGGGGTCAATTCTATCTTTTACCACAAATCAAGATTTTGTTTCTGAAATGGTTTCTATTTGGGGAAATTTTCCCTTCAGAGGACTCCTGATGGGACATTAGTAGCCAATGAAGAAACATAATGGGGGAAAGAATTCGATATAGATAGGGTATGTATATATGTATGTATGTATTTGGTTTTTTTTTTTTTTTGAGACAGAGTCTTGCTCTATTGCCCAGGCTAGAGTGACGTGGCATCAGCCTTGCTCACAGCAACCTCAAACTCCTGGGCTCAAGAGATCCTCCTGCCTCAGCCTCCTGAGTAGCTGGGACTATAGGCATGCGCTACCATGCCCGGCTAATTTTTTCTATATATTTTTAGTTGTCCAATTAATTTCTTTCTATTTTTATTAGAGACGGGGGTCGTGGTCTTGCTCAGGCTAGTTTCAAACTCCTGAGCTCAAACAATCCACCCACCTTGGCCTCCCAGAGTGCTAGGATTATAGGCGTGAGCCACCGCGCCCAGCCTGTATTTGTTTTTTTATGGGGCTAAGATCTGAGAAGAGATAGGGTATTTAAAAGGTTCTATTAATATCTTTTATAAGTGGTTTGTGTTTGAGTCTCTTGTAAGGTTAACTTTTATCTTCTAAAAGGCCTATTTATTGTTTATGGGGCTGAGAATATTTTAACACAGAGCCTCTCCTAGGGGGATCTGCATATTTTTATATTAGCATATTTATTTATGCATTTATACTATTATGCAAATAAAAACATTTACATGTTAAGAAATTCCAGCCATACAAAAGGATGGAGAGTTGTGCGCCACATAACAACATTTGAGTCAACGACAGACCACATATACAATGGCAATTCCATAAAATTATAATGGAGCATGTATAGAAACCTAATATATGGCACTTGATATTGGCATTGCAGATAAAGTAGCAGAAATGATTGATATTCAGTAATGGTGCTTGAATATTTGGTGTTCCATATGAAAAAAATATATATATATATAAGCAAATAAATATATACTGTCTAGGGTTTTTGTAAGTATTCTCTATGATGCTCACACGATTCCTTGGAACATATCCCCTTTGTTAAGCGACACATGATTGTACAGTGAAAATAAAGTCTCCCTCTTACCTCTGTCCTTGAACCTCCCAGCTCCCCTCCTCAGAGGCAACATCTACTACTAGTTTTTTTGTGCATCGAAAGGGTTACACTGTGCCTGTGAAAGAAACCATGCCTTCCCATACATTCTGTGAGAGATTAGCAACAAGGTAGGCACTATGCGGGGGTCATCCTCATAGCCATGTGGGACTCAGATTTTAAAAGCCAAAGGACCCTTGAACTTGAGTTTTGAAACATTATGCTGGTATAGATGCCATCAACGTGACCTTTATATCACATTGACATTTTTCTACCAAATTGCAGTATTAGAAAAATGACAGCATTGTTCCCATGCAGTGGGAATTCTATGCTGTCTGGATTTCATTGCTTTCTTTAGCCTTTGTGGTGGTAATGCACAAGATGCCCGTCATCATAATGGCCGGTATCAGGGCATTGAAAGGGATGATGATTCAGACATGCTTTTAACACAGACTCGCAGAATGAAAGGCATCAGACAAGACTATCTCTTATTGTAGAGATGGAAAATTGGGCTCTTAAGAGGCCAGATAGCTATTTAATAGTAGGGCTGGTAACATAACCTAAATTTTGTGGCCTAATCTGTGCTCTCCCTGAATGGAAGAGAGCTTTGTTTTCACTGGGTAATTGCATCTGGAGATGATTTAAGAGGGGGTTAATTTCAAGGCAGAAAGTTTCCCTACCTTTGGAGTAGCTGCCTGAAGGTGCATCCCAAATTTCGCTGCGCTCATCATGATCGAGTGCAGGATGTTGTTCCCATCCCCAATCCAGCTGAGGGTAAGATCTTTCAGAGAGCCATAGTGTTCCTAAAAGGCAAGGGATGAAGGAAATTAAATCTGGGAGGAAATCCACTTATTTGCAACAATTAGTAGTGTTAAAAATAAAGGAAATAGTCTTCATCTCAATTTTAATGCCTTGTTGGAATGAATAAACTACTATTTTTTTGCATTATACAGAACAATTCAATAACATGAATGTACAATCACAAAAACATAGCAAAATGTCCTCATATCTTAAACCAAGACATCATATGAACTCATATAGAGACTAAGATTTTCATACATTTCAAATCTGAACCTTAGTTGTATTCATTCATTCAGCAAAGAGCACCATCAATGTCCAGACACTGTCCTTGGCCCTGGAGATATAACAATGAACAAAGGAGACAAAAATCACTGCTTTTATGGAGCTTACATCTTTTGGTATAAGAAAGGGGCAATACAATGTAACAGTGTAGCATGGTGGCTCTGAGCATGTTCCCATTTATATAAAGTTGAAAAACATGTCCAATAATGCTACCGGTTGTTTATGGATACAGACGTGTGCAGTTAAATCATAAATACATGGCTTGGAATTATAAACACGAACATCAGGATAATAACTTCTTTGTGGAGTGGGAGGAAATGGGGTCAGGCAGAGTTACATGGTGGCGCTTCAACTCTATCTGAAATGTTTAATTAAAAAACATTACATTCTAAAGTAATTACTCCATCATGTTACGATTTGATCAAACTGTGTAATGTGGGTACATAGGTGTTTGTTTTATTTTTCTTGCAGTGTCTGTGTGTTTCATATAATTTATATATTTATAAAGATAGAAAAAAGAGAAAGGCTAAGCAATTTGGAGATCACAGGACTAGTAGGGGGCTAAGCTAGGATTTAATTCCAGGTCCACCCGATTTAGATTCCATGCTCTCAAGAAGCTGCTATTTGTTCATTCAGCTCCTACTTTGAATATCTCCTATATGAAGGTGTTGCATGAGGTCCTCCATGGGACACTTTGATGAATCGGACAGCTCTTTCTCCCTCAGTGAATTTATAACCTAGTAATGATAAAGCCCCAGGAGGAAGTATTAAATTATCTGGTGTATATGTAAAGCCACACCTGAAGACAGCCACTTGGTGTCTGATATCGTTGTATCATCTTCTCTGCATCGATCTTATCCACATCTCGGAAGAGCTTCCTTTTGAGCTTAACCTCACATTTAAACATGTGTAGCTTATTCAAATGGGGAGGAAGATGGGCCTATCCAATTTGCTTTGTCTCCTCAGAATCATCCACAGACACAGAAATCATGGCTATTAGGATTTCAAGTGGTAATATCATGTAGATTGGCAGTGGCAAACCAAACGAGGTGAATCTCTCAAAGTTATTCAAGTTCCTAATTTGGGGGTACTCGACTGGCTAAATTTGAGCTTCAATCTATATATTTTGCACATTCTCAGTTTCTTAAAATGGTAGAAAGTGGCCCCCTTTTCCAAAGTGGTTTAGTAATTGACTGTTTTAAATATTTAAAGCCCACTTCACTAGTCTTCATTCCCAAATCACAGACTCTAATGTATGTAGAATCACATAAGGGTTATCCATTCTGTATGTCCCCATGTTCCTACTCATCCATTGTGTTAAACATGGCACCAAAAAGCAAAGTGATTAATAGAGCAGAAGGTAAAAGAGGGGCTAAAAGGATTTGAGAACAGTTGAAAGCAGAAGGATCTTATAGTATGTTTTTAACAATACCCTGTTTGCCCCAGATATATAGAATGCACACATAAGCTATAATTCTTTGTCAAGATGATATTTGAAAATAAAATACCAATATCATAATTTAAGTAAATGATTCCATTTAAAGCTAATCAGGAATTATTTGCTGATTTTGCCCTTTTGTAAGGCAAAGAAATAAACCAACCTGGAGCGTGAGGTAATCAGCCAGGATCTGGATAGGATGGTACAAATCTGACAGCCCATTGACAATTGGAATGGAAGCTTCTTTAGCCAGGATGTCCAGATCTGATTGTTTATACACGCGAGCCAATACTGCATCTGTCATGCTAGACAATACACTGTGGCAAACCAAGAAAAGATAATCTAAGTTAATTATGCTCAATAACTCCTTGTTTAATACAAGATCCTAAATAGCAAGAAGAAATGCTAATCATAGAATTTTTACTAACAACTACCTACAAACATGACAGATTTAAAAGCTAATATTATACATGTTGTATCACATAAGCCAGATGTACCTCCCATGTCTTATCCAGTGACCAGTGATTTTAGATTTTTATGAAAATAAGAAATCAATTGTGAACCCAGCAAACATGATGATGCATATAATTGATAAATGGCAGTTGTTTAAGTTAAAAGGGACGAGACCAAAAATAAGATATACAGAAAAATATTAATGACCTGTCATGTGGCTAATTTTCTTTCACATTATCCCACAGAAAAATATACATTTTCACTTTAAAATTGAAAGTGCCAGTGTAGCAGCCATGGAAGTACACACACAGATTACTCTACAGAGAGAACCTGCTGAGAGAAGTGCCTTTGGTCTTCGGGACCCTCTGCAGCATTCCTACCAAGGCCACCCTCTCCTCAGGCTGTTGGGGAACAGAGCATGGTGCGGGGGCGGGGGGGGTGCTGGTAGGGCACTAGAGCTGGGCCATTCCTGTCTGACAGGGGACCTCTCTAATGGGCAGTCTGCACTCTGGGCTCCCCATCAGCCTGGCCCAGACTTTCCCAGAGCTGTGCTGCCATCTGAGGCTCTCCATACCCACCTCTCCTTCCTTCCTATCTCCTTCCACAGAGGTTAGCCCTGCCTCCCAGTCTAAAAGCTCTTCCTACCTCCTTCTTCTCCCATCCCTCCTTTATCCTTCTCAGGTGTTTCCCTCAAAACATCTCTTGCACATCTCATTCTGTCTTGGAATCTGCTTCTTAGTGGACCTGAACTGACACAGCCAGCAATGAACTCTGGTGCTTATAAAATCCAAGGGCCACTCAAAAGACTCATTGCCCCCTGGAATTAGAGGCTCAAAGATTGAAAACCATATTCCTATAACAATATTTTGTAGACTTTCAGATTTCTTTCAAATTTTCATATATTTCTTATACCCATGGTTGTTGGATTTTCAGCTTTAATGAATCAGCAAAATTTCCCAAAACATATGGAGATCAACATAAGATTCCCAACTCTGTTTAGCAAATTAAGGGCATGAGAAACAAGCAAATAAGCAAGTATAATATATCATAGCCCTCATTAATAAAAAAGGACATCTTTTAATACCAAAAAAAGTATGAAGGACAGAATTTCAAAGAATAATCCTTGCAATGAATTAATTGAGCTTTATCAAATTTACTATATCATTCTTACTCTTATTTTTCTTATTTTACCTCTTCTGATGAAAATTTCTCCATGGCAAGGTTAGTGGGAAGGATCAAGATTTGTAAACCACTGCTTTTAACTATCTAAGCACATTGTATACTATAGCATGAAAGAGATGAATAGAAGAGTTATTTACAGTTTCTCTTAAAAACCAGGTGATATATATAACCATCCCCTCTCCCCCCTCCCCCCTGCCGAACATACACAAAGAGTGCAATGCGCACCACCCAAAGGATGGACATATTTGAAACTCAGACTTGGGGGGGGGGCAAGGGCAACATACGTAGCCTAAATATCTGTTCCCCTATAATATGCTGAAATAAAAAAAAAAAACAAAACTAAACAATTAAAAAAAAAACAGGTGATGTCAGTTGGCTTCTGGTGGTGGACTAAGAACAAGAGGTTTTCAAATTTTGCTGCACATGAAAGTCACTTGGAGAGTTTTTAAAATTCTTGATGCCCAGGCAATACTCTCTATCAATTAAGTCAGAAAAATCAGAATCCGTAGGGCCAGAATCTAAGGATCAGTATTTTTTTTTTTTAATTTCTTAGGCGATTCCAGTGTGCAGCCAAGGTTGAAAACCAAAGCTAGCACCTTGCTTCTCAGATCAACAACATCAGCATCACCTGGAGCTTATTAGAACTGCAGAATCTCAGGCCCCACTCTCATTTACTGAGGCAGAATCTGCATTTTAAAAGGTCTCCAGGTGATTTCGTTTGCATATTAAAGTTTGAGACTACAAATAAACAGGGTATTGAGGCCCCATATTTTTGAAAGTATCATCCATTCTTTTATTAAAATCATAAGCAGACAAAAAAATCAAGAGTAGGCAAAGCTTCTGAGATGGCAACTCACAAAAACAGAGGACTTTGTCTATAATATCCTTAGCAGGGAGTGCTTTCTAGTTCAATTGAAAGAAAAAGCCATCTTAAATCCTCAGAGAAAAAAAGATCTCATTACCTTCCATTAATGCCACTCTCCTTAGAGTAAATAGCTACTTGACCTATCTGATGCCATAAGGCAATGGTTCCCAGACTAAGTGAAGAAGTACGAAATTACCCAGAGGCCTAGGCTCTGGAAATAGAGTAGGCCGTAGGCCTTTGTATTGCTATTCAAGTTCCTCAAGTGATTCATATAACCTTCCAAAGTTCAAGAACCACTGTCCTGAAGCATAGATTGCTATGTTGAAAAAATTTTAAATCTGTTCCCCTTTTCTTCAAGATTTTATTACAAATACCCTTCCCAGTACAGACAAACTAATGTTTTATACTATAAGAATGCAGGCTTCTAACTCCATCGTGGGAAAGTAACTGAGATGGAGGAAGATCTATAAGATCATAAGATAAATAAGATCTATAATTATAATCAACTATCAAATCCCTATTTTAGAAGAATTGGTTAATTTTATGATACCTAAAACAGAGAGAAACTGACAGAGAGAAATAGAAGCAGAGGGGTATTTGACCCTAGAGGTCATACTTCAGACTTCTTTAAACATAAAATCACTTCCTAAAATGTGTTCAGATAGAAGAAAAAATCTGGATTAACATTGTAGTTAACCTTAGTGGAATCTCATAGTCAGAAAAGCAGATTTGACTTCTATTTCAGCCTTTCAAATCATTTTAGGCAGCTAGGACTATGGGCTACCAACTTCTTACGGTTTTCATGAACTTTATAATGTGTTGTTGAGTTTTGCTTGATTTAGTGCCTATCACATGTAAACATTATCTTAACGTCAAAGATGGAGATATCAAGGCCCTCTAAAATGTTGAACTAATTACAGCAAGATTAGGAAAGAGTGAGGAAGATGAGGCTGAAAAATAGAAATGCTAGGGGAGCAATTGGGTAAGTCAATGCAGCAGTTGCACATATGATTTTCAATTAGAAAGATGACATAACCATTTATTCCAAAATAGTGACTTGATTAACTGTCCTGAAAAACAAATCTATATTTTCAGACTCACTTTTCTGTTTCTCTGGGCATGACATCTTTTGATGATTTAACTAATTACAACACAACACCAATAAGAAATGTACATGTTTTTAAATAATGAAACCAGGCTAGGTTAATATATTATAAAAATATTACAATGGGTCATATATTGCTGGAGGTTAAAAACAAATAAAACTTAAAAAACACCTCACCCTCTAAATTTCTTACAAAATCAGAATCTACATGAAAGACAGAAATAAGGATCCTGCGGTAGACAGAAAAATGGCCCCCCAAAATATCCATATCCTAATCCCCAATACCTATGAATATGTTACCTTAATTAGCAAAAGGAATTTTTCAGATATGATTAAATTAAGAATTTTGATGTGGAGAGATTATCCTGAGGTGGGCCCAATATAATCACAAGAGACTTTATAAGACGGAGGCAAGAGAGCAGAAATGAGAGAAGATGCTGCAATGCTGGGTTTGAAGATGGTGGAAGGGGGCCCCGAGCCCAAGGATATAGGCAGTTTCAGGAAGATGTAAAAGACAAGGAATCTCCACTGGAATCTCCAAAAGGAACACAGCCCCATGTGCCCATTTTAAACTTCTGACCTCCAGAACTGTAAGATAATAAATTTGTATTGTTTTAAACCACTAAGATTGTGGTAATTTGCTAAAGCAGCAATAAGAAACCAATATAGATCCCATGACAGAAAGTGAAAACTATGTAATATAAAGATATTCAGCCTAGTGGCCAGCAGCTTGAATTTAATTCCTCTTGAATTTAGCAATCAATTCCCACTAACCAACCAAAATTTAAGTGGACAACAATCCACTTAACCTACATCCCTGGCTTCCTGAGATGATTTTTTTTTCTTTCCAGTCTTGTAAACCCTGAGAAGGTATAAAAACAGTCTCTTGTAGAATTCTCAGCAAGCCAGCAATGTATAAAAACTTAAATTCCAGGACAATGCAAGAGTAAGAATGAAATGAGGTTTCACAGTGGCTCACGACTGTAATCCTAGCACTTTGGGAGGCTAAGGCAGGAGGATCACTTGAGGCCAGGAATTTGAGACCAGTCTGAACAACACAGTGAGATCCTGTCTCTACAAAATAATAATAAAAAAATTAGCCAGGCATACTGGCACACGCCTGTAGTCCCTGCTACTTGGGAGGCTGAGGCAGGAGTATCACTTGAGCCCAGGATTTCAAGGCTGCAGGGAGTTAGGATTGTGTCATTGCACTCCAGCTGCCTGGGTGACAGAGCAAGACCTTGTCTCAAAAAAAAAAGGATGTTTAAGAATCAAATACAAAGTTTAATCTATGATATTAATAGCATTGTATCCAGTTTTGTTGTCAAAATATTAATCAGCTCTGTAATCAATGTGATTTTTTTGTGTATTTTTTCCTTTGTAAAATGCTTACAGAAGGGAAATTTGAAATGCTAGGCATGTGATTAAGTTACATGTTTAAAAGCATTTGATTAAGTTTTCAATCAATGTTTAAACAGTTGAGGAGACTTGTTCTGTTCATTTAATATGCATTTGATTTATTGGCTGTATATGTAGTATGTGAATGTTTAAAGCAATGAAAACTTGAACATACATCAGAATCACCAGGAGGGCTTGTTAAAACACAGTCAGTCTATAAGAGTTTTCCCAGCGTTTTCTTCTAGAATTCTTAAGATTTCATTCCTTAGGTTTAAGTCTGTTATCCACC
>CAUYSK010074154.1:0-50536 GCA_963575035.1 Avahi laniger | reverse complement strand
AATTAATTTCTTTCTATTTTTGGTAGAGATGAGGTCTCGCTCTTGCTCAGGCTGGTCTCAAACTCCCGAGCTCAGAACGATCCGCCCACCTCGGCCTCCCAGAGAGCTAGGATTACAGGCGTGAGCCACCGCGCCCGGCCTAGGAAAAAAATTCTTGACATTGGTCTGGGCAATAATTTTTTGGATAAGACTTCAAAAGCACAAATAACAAAAGCAAAAATAGATAAATGGTATTACATCAAATTAAAAAGCTTTTGCACAGCAAAAGAAACAATCAACAGAATGAAGGACCACCTATGAAATGGGAGAAAATACTTGCAAACTATTAGTCCCATCTGATAAAGAAGTTAATATGTAAAATATATAAGTAACTCAAACAACTTAATAGCAAGAAAACAAATAATCTGATTTAAAAATGGTCAAAGGACCTGAAAAGATGTTTCCCAAAAGAAGACATACAAATGGCCAACAGGTATATGTAGTAATGCAGAACATCACTAATCATCAGAGAAATGCATATTAAAGCCACAATGAGCTGTCACCTCACACCTCTTAGAATGGCTGTTATCAAAGAAACAAAAGGTAGGTGTCGTGAGGATGTGGAGAGAGGGAACCCTTGTACACTGTTGGTGTGAATGTAAATTAGTACAGCCACTGTGGAAAACAGTATGGAAGTTCCTCAAAAAACTAAAAGTAAAACTACCATATGATCCAGCAATCCCATTTCTGAGTATATATCCAAAGGAAATGGAATCAGTATGCGCTTCCATGTCTTTTATAGCATTTTTCACATCAGTCAAGATGTGGAATCAACCTAATTGTCCATAGATTGATGAATGGATAAAATAAAATGTGTGTATATATGCACACAATGGAATATCATTCAGCCTTTAAAAAGAAGGAAATACTATCATTGGCAACAACATGGATGAACTTGGAGGATATTATTTTAAGTGAAATTAGCCAAATACAGACAAATACTGCATGATCTCCTTAAGTGGAATCTAAAAAAAGTTGAATGCATAGACACAGAGAGTATAATGGTGGTTGTCAGGGGCTGGGAGGAGATGGGCTGATGTTGGTCAAGGGGTACAGTTAGGATAAAGAAGTTCTGTTCTGGAGATCTGTACAGCATGGTGACTATAGTTAACAATGTATTACATACTTGAAAATTGCTAAGAGAATAGATCCTAAATGTTCTTACCACAAAAAAAGTATGTGTCTTATAAAGACATTTTTAGAAATACAAATAGATAAACCACCTTATACACTAAATGAAAGACTTATTTAAAGATTTACTGCAGTGAGAAAAAAGAAATGTACCTAGAGGGAAGGAGTAAGATTCAAGAAACCAGAATGAGTGAATAAATTATCAAAATGTCAGTAAATATAATCACTGACAGTAAAAATGGTTTTTTGGGGTTTTTTTGTTTTGTTTAAGAAAAGGTATAACTAAAATCCTAAATAATAAGGAAAGTGGGAATGGGAAATTCAATTAATTGCTAAGATGTGCGAGGAACTTTATAGTATGTTAAAAAAAATGCTTGTATAAACAGGAATTTAAAGATAGACAAGGAAGTAACTGAAATATAACTGAAAACTTCCAAATAAGCAGAGGGAAAAAAGGAGAGTAAAGCAAACTTGAATAACTCAGTAGAGTACAGGAAAGGAGAAAATAAGCAGCAAAGGAAAAGGTATGTTAAACGAATATATCAGTAATTAAAAATGTAAACAGATTAACTCCCCTATGCTTCTTAACAGGAAATCATGGATTTGTTTGAACCTAAAAACATGGCCTTGATGTATATAAAGCAAAAACTAAAAGAATTACAAGGAGCAATGGGTAAAACTATAGGCATATTGGGAGATTTTATTGTAACTAGAACAAATAGATCAAGAAGACAAAATAGTAAAAATACTGAAAATATAAACACAGTATACAAGCTTGATCTTATGATCGTCAGTATAAATTGATACCTAACAATTAGAAAATATTCATTCTTTTCTAACATGTTGAGCGATTAAAATCAACCATATGCTAAGATCACAAAGAATGCTTTAACAAACAGTAACATTTAGGCCATGTTATTTGAATATACAGCAGTTAATTTAGACCTCTATATCCAAAAGATACTTTTGTCAAAGAACTTCGAACCTTAAACATATTCCTTAACGTCACTAAGAGGAAATATAATGGAAACAATGGGGAATTATAGAACTGAACAACAATGAGGTATATGGAATACAGTTCAAGTGGTAGTTGGAGGGAAATTTATAGCCACAAACGCATGTGTTAAAAATTAAGAAAGATTAAAAATAAATGAGTTAAAGATGCAACTCAAGAAGCTAAGAAGAGAAACTCAAATAAGTAGAAAGGAAATAAAGAACAGAAATGAATTAAATGGAAAAGAAGAAAGAATACAGTCAACAACATCAAAATCACTTTGAAAAGACCAGTTGTCAAATTTTTAGCAAAACTGATACAGTAAGCATAGGTTAATATTAGTAATAGAAAAGGGGATATAATTCCCAATGGAGAAGAGATTATAAACTGTTGTAGAGAATATAAGAAGTGAAATAACAATCCAAGGCATTTTATTAGGCTAGTATATAACCTTGACACCAAAACTAGACAAGGATAGTATAAAAAAAAAGGGTGACCTTAGATGTGAAAACAAAGGGTAAAATATAAGCTAATAGTATCCAGCTGCATGTGTATATAAATCAGGCCCTCATAATCATGACCAAGTAGGGCTTAGGAATGTGAACATATTTCAACATCAGAAAATCTGTCTTATTCACTACATTATCAAATGATATGAAATAATAAAATATAATCTTCCCAATAGATGCAGGAAAGTCATTATATAAAATTAAACTTATTCTTGATAAAAGTTTTTAAAAACTAGAGTTCGGGCCAGGCGTGGTGGCTCACACGTGTAATCCTAGCACTCTGGGAGGCCGAGGCAGGAGGATTGCTTGAGGTCAGGAGTTCAAGACCAAGCTGAGCAAGAGCGAGACCCCATCTCTACTAAAAATAGAAAAAAAAAAAATAACCAGTCAACTAAAAATAAAAACAAAAAATTAGCTGGGCGTGGTGGCTCACGCCTGTAATCCCAGCTACTTGGGAGGCTGAGGTAGGAGGATCGCTCGAGCCCAGGGGTTTGTGATAGTGGTGAGCTAGGCTGACGACACAGCACTCATTCTAGCCAGGGCAACAAAGTGAGATTCTGTCTCAAAAAACAAAACAAAACAACACAACTAGATTTCAAGGAAATTTGCTTAAAAGAGGCTCTACAAAAAAGCATGCAATCAACATTTTTATTTGATAGTAAAATTAAGAGTATCCCCTTTCAAGTCTAGGACAAGACTTGTTCCATAATACCGTAGAGATCCTAGCCAGTGCTTTATGATAATGAAATGAGGCATGATTGTCAATGAAAGCAAAGAAGTTATGAATGACAATGTTAACATTTTAAAAATCCAGGAAAATCTATAGATAAACTATTAGAACTAACGAGAGGTCAGCAAGTTCGCTGGATACAAATCAACATATAAAAAGCAATAGCAGATCATTCTCAGGAACTCATTAAGTCAAGTCATGGAAAATATCAAACTCACATTGAGCAACATTCTACAGAATACTAATATGCTTCAAAAACTGTCAATGCCATAAAAAAAAATATAAAAGGAATACTGAGAACCTGTCACAGTGTAGGGGAACCTAAGGAGATGTAATCACTAAATGTAATGCAGTATCTTGGATAAGATCCTGGGACAGAAGGAAGACATTCAGGGAAAAATGGGGAAATCTAAATAACATCTGTAGTTTGATTAATATTTTCTGCTAATGTTAATTTCTTCTTTAGGCAATGTACCAAGGTTATGTAAGGTGTTAACATCAGGGGAAAGTGGGTCAGGAATTTTTGTATTATCTTTGCAACTTTTCTGTACATCTGAAATTATTAAAAAAAACCAGAAGTAACCAATTATACAATTAATAGGAAAAAAGACCTCCTAAACTCAAATAGGACCTTTATAGGAAAAAAAAAATTACATTGTTGATGGACATAGGTGACATGAATAAATATTGCTATAGACCCTGGTCAAAGATAAGAGGTCTTGACATCACAACTTTTTCAGTTTTCTCTAAATTGCTGCCTGGATTTAATAAAAAATCAGTCAAAATCTCAATAGGATATATCATTAAACTTTACAAGCTAATTCTAAAAATCATTTGAAAGAAGATGCTTTTGAAAAACAAGGTAAGGCAGTTGGCCTTTCAGATACCAAGATACTGTAAAGCTGTAATGATTAATACGGTGCATTAACGCACAGAGATACACAAAGGTACCAGCGAGACAGACTAGAGAGCTCAAGAGCAGATCCACTCATACAGAAACATGATACAATGTCAGGGGAAAAATTAGATCCCTACCACAGAACATATACAGAAATAACCATAACAAACTAAAATTTACAGCTATTAGAATATATGACCTCAGCATGGGAAAGGATTTCTTACGTAAGATATAAAAAGCAGAATTCTGGGAAGAAAAAGATTATGAAATTTTGAGCACCAATATTTAACGCTTCTCCAAGATGAAATAATGAGGGCTTGTCTAACTTTGTGTATGGTATGGATTTTGGATTTTATTCTAAGTGTGGTTGGGTTGGGGAGGGCAAGAGGTCATTCAAGCTGGAATATGATATCGTATTTGCTTTGAAAGATCACCCTCAATGTGGTGGGGAGAATATTGGAGGGATTTGGAGTGGAAGAAGGTTATCTCAGGAAGATAATGGTAATTAGAACTCCCACGGAAAGGGAAAACATGAGTCAAATTTGGGATGTGTCTTGGATGTAGAGTCAGCAGGACTTGCTGATAAATTGGATGTTGGTGGTAAGGAAAAAAGGAACAAGAACAGTTGTGAGGTTTTTGCCTACAGGGCTTATTGCCGTTTACAGAAATAGAGAAAGGGAAAATATTTGTTTTGAATGCTTTGAGTTGCCGTTTACAGAAGTGGAGAAAGGGAAAATATTTGTTTTAAATGCTTTGTGTTGCCTGTTAGACATCCAAGTGGAGTAGTCAGCTTCCAAGCAGACAGCTGGATATTTGAGACTGGGCTTCCGTGTAGAGTTCTGCAGCAGAGGACTGGAATTTGGGAGCTACTGGGGTATAGGCGGCATTCAAATGATGTGATTAGGTGAGGGTGCTACGCCAGGAGTGACTTGAGGGAGAAGACTAGTGACTGAGTTCTGAGCAAGATCCTCCAGCATATAGAGGTTGAGCAGCAGAAGTCAGCTATTACAGAGAAGAGATCATTAACATAGGGAGAAAACCGGGACCATGTAGTGTCACCTGAAATAAGAGAAGATAGTGTGAGATTTTGTTTGTTATTGTTTGTTTGTTTTAATAAGGATGTTGACTGTTACTGAGAGATCAGGTGGAATTAAGAGCAAGTGTCCTAGCCACATAGGGAATTGCTGAAATTTCAAGCAAAATATGTTAGCAGGAGACAAGACGCAGGTAGATGTTGAGTTGGTGACAGCAGAGGTATTTTAAGGGGGTAGGGGGGTGTACTGAGAAAAGGGGTGGTAGCTACAAGAACTCGAGAGTTTGTGGTGTCTGATGGAAACGAATGATCCAGGATCCAGACAGAAACTGGCCTTTGAGGAGAGAGGGGATGGGGTCCTTAGAGTATGTTAAAATCACCTCCAAATCTTTAACCAGACGTTGGGATTCCCGGGGACCTCCAAAACAAAGATCTCTGTGGGATCCTGGGCATCTGTGTTGTTTAACAGCTCTCTGAGCCTAAGGAGTAGCCAGATTTGAAAGTCCTTGACCTAAGGGTAGTACCACGTCACCATCTGTAGTCCTGCTGGGGAACTTGTTTTGAAGTTACATTTGCATAGCAAGCACAGTATTTTCATTCATATTTTATGTTTATGTGGCACTTCTGGGCAAGAAGAGATTGTTGGTGGTCTGGGGAGTTTAAAACACATACCCAACCCCAAGCCTGCAGCTTCTCAATGTAGCAAGCAACCCACTGATAACTCCTTAGGCAAAAGTGTAAAATCTAATTTTGAGTATTATAGTCTATATGTTTTTAGGTAACTCCTTTTGTAATTAACTGTATCTTACAATTTTTTCCTTTAAAATTAAAACCATACAATATTTTATTGGCTACATAAAATTGCAGCGTGTGGATTTACCAGAATACAGTTTAATTCTTTTATGCAGAGTACATTTTTGGTAATAAAAATGATCTGTGAATATCCCTATATATAATCGTTTGCACATCTCTGTGTATTTCCTTTGCTTTAGTTATCCGAGAGTGGAATAGCTGGAGCAAAGGTTATATTAATGAACTTTTAATAATTTATTGGTTTTACTACCAGAGAAGAAATAAGTATTTCTGCCAAGGAAATTCACAGTATAGATGGGAGAAGGGAAAAAATATCCCTCCTTCACCTCCGCTCCTCATTCCTTTTCCCTAGAGGTAACCAGTTAACAATTTCTTGCATACCTCTTTAGAAGTTTTACCTCCATTTGTGTTTATCCTTAACAAACAAATGAGAAAAGCACTTACCAGTTCGTTTCTACAAACTTCAGCAACTTGGGTATTTCACTAAATTATTGAGACATTGGTCCTTAATAGTCGAGTATAGCTCTACTTCATTATTTTCCCAGGTTACACAGGATTTCCTTATATCAGAGACAGAGTCGTTTATTTACACATTAACCGTCTTTCAATTTCTTGCTGTCTTACTAAACGGTAATGCAGTGGATTCGCGCAGCGGGAGGGCTGTGCAGAAGGCTGGTAGGTAACAGCCTAGCAGTGTGGGAGAGTGCCCGCTCCGTAAACCGCATTTACCCGGTGTTTGGGGTTTGCGTTTCTTTTTGCAAAGGAAGTCAGGTCGTGATTTTTCTTCCACAAGTCTCCCGGGCATTTGTATTTTCCTACGAATTGTCAGTTTCCTCCCCTTTGCCCATCTTTTTGGCATGGTTTGGTCTTTATCTTGTTGGTTTCCAAGAGCTCTTCATTTATTAAGGAAATTAACCCGGTGTCCTTCTTGTGTCCCAGGCAGAAAAGTCTTCCGTTTGTCGTTCGTCTTTAGACCTCAATGTATATGTTTTTGCCTGCGAGATTTTCATTTTTTTCATTTAGACAAATGTGTAGATTTGCCTTTTTTCTTCAGTGGTTTTGCGTTTGAGCATCATTAGTGGGCTTTTCTCCATTTCACCCCCATTTCTTTGTTTGGGGGCTGCACCCCCACCGCCCACCCCCGACCCCCTTTCGGGCCCCTAGAGTTGGCTCCGTTGACGTCAACCCCCAGCCTCGGGGGTGGGGGTGGGGGAAGCTGTTACCACGGCAATCATGGCCTGATTGACAGGTCTCGGGGGCGTGGCTAGGGGGCTGGGGTGGGCAGCGCAAGTGCTGATTGGCTGGCGCGGAAGCCCCACCTCTGCAGAGGAGCCCTGACAAGGAGGCGCCGTCGGCCCGGGTGTGCAGACTCCGGGAGCGGCAGAGGAAGAGCGTCGCGGAGCTGGAGATGTCCACTCTGGGCTGGTGGCGCCGCCGGGCGCCAGGTGCTGTGTGGGCGCGCTAGACAGCTGCGCTCTGAGCTCGGGCATTCGTGTGGGGCGGTGAGGTGAGTCCGCCCACCCGGCCGCCGCCGTGCCTCAGCGTCTGCACGGTGTCCGCGGCCGCCGTCTTGCGGCAAGTCCGCGAGCCCCTCGGCAGGGGCGGGCTGGGTGGCAGTGCAGGTGACGGGGCCAGGCTCCCTCGTGGACGGTCACTCTGTGGAGGTGACCGCAAGCGGGGGCGCCCGTGCCGTCTTCCCCCTGGGCTGTGGGCTGGGGCACGGGGACAGGACGGGACTGCCGCGCGGCAACCCTGGGAGGGGGCAGGATGGCCGTGGGCTTCTGCCGCGGGCGAGTCTGCGAAGGGTGTACGCAGGGCGCCATCCCTGATGCCGCGGGCGGGGCTGTGATTCTAGGGAGACCTGGGTTTCCCCTGCTGGGTCTGGGGGCTGCAGAGGACTGCCCCGCCCTGCGGGCCTCTGATTGGCTGGGCTCTCGCAGGCCCGCCCCTGCGCTGCCTTCAGAGGCGGGGCTAGTTTTGCCGCAGTGGCCACGGGAGGAGCAAAGAGCTTGTGAGGGGTGGGGCAGCGGGCGGTCCTTCCTGGGACCCAGCGCTGCGACTGAGCCTTTCTCCTGCCCCCGCACCATATTTGGTGGGGCGGCTGAGGCTTGCTGCGCAGGAGCTGTCCTGATTGGCTGGCTTTAGGTGGGGGCGGAGCCAAAGGCTGAGGGGACTGCGGCGACTTCAATCCCGTAGGGCCTAGTGAAGCCCCACCTGGCCCGGCGCCATCTTTGAGGCGGGCGGCTGAGGTTTGCCGCGGAGGTGCGGCTGGGCTGGGGGGCAGGGACGTGGCTGGGGGCCGCCTTCTCTACACTGATGGAAGGCTGGGGTGCTGCCCTCCTTGCCGGTCGAGGGGCTGGTGGCGGAGGCTTGTGACCTTGATTTCCGAGATCACGCCACGGCCAGAGGCTCTCGAGGCTGTCCAGCTGGCATTTGCCGCGGCTGCTGCTGCCGCGGAGCCGTCTGCCCTGCAGGACGGGCTGTCAGTGTGCCGCAGCTGCTGCTTAGCGGAGTCTGGGGCTGCAGAGGCTCGCCCCTCCCCAGGATTGTCTGACCGAAACTTTCTCCACCCTAGGATATTGGGCTTCATCGTTTGGGGGTGCAGAGGGGTGGGATTCTGCCAGGGTGTGTTGCGCAGGCACCCTGTCTGCGGAGCCGAGGAGGTCGTGGAGGCGTCCTTTGGGACTGACAGCTGCAGAGCCCCGCCCGCCCACCATGGTGCCATCTTTGCTGGCCACTGGAGGGCGCTTGAGGCTTACTTCACAGGCGCTGTCTTTAGCGAAGGCTGACCAGGCTGCAGGGGCGGGCCCAAGGGAGGGGCTATCTTGTCCTGAATGACTGGTAGGGGCCGCGTGGCCTACCCTCCCTGGCGCCATCTTTGGCCGATAGGAGGCAGCCAAGGCCGTGCTGCGCAGGCGCCATCATGAATGACAGTCGGGCTGACTGCAGGGGCGGGCCTGAGGGAGGGACTGTCTTGTCCTGAATGACTGATGGGGGCTGCATGGCCCACCCTCTCTGGCGCCATCGTTGGCCAATAGGAGGCCGCCAAGGCCGTGCTGCGCAGGCGCCATCGTGAATGACAGCGGGGTTGACTGCAGGGGCTGGTCCAGGGGAGGGGCTGTCTTGTCTTGAATGACTGATGGGGGCTGTATGGCCCACCCTCCCTGGCGCCGTCTTTGGCCCGTAGAGGGCGGCCAAGGCCGTGCTGCGCAGGCGCAATCCTGAATGACAGCCGGGCTGGATGCAGAGGCTGGCCCGAGGGAGGAGCTGTCTCGTCTGGAGTGGCTAAAAGGGGGCGCAGCAACCTGCCCATCCTCTCTATGTTGGCCCAAGGGAGGCGCCAGAGGTTTACTGCGCGGGCACCATGTTCATGACAGCTGGGCTGGCCGCGGGGGTCGGGTCCATGGGGAGGGCTGTCTTGTCCTGAGTGACAGAGGCCGCAGATCCCCGTTTACCCGAACACTGTCTGTGTTGGCCGAAGGCGCCACCTGAGGTTTACTGCACAGCCACCATCTTGAATGGCAGTGGGGCTGGGGGATTAGGGACCTAAGTGACTGACAAGGGTATAGGGCACCATTCACTCTAGTGCTGCGTGTGTTGGGCAAAGGATGTCAGTCTGTGCACTGTACTGGTGCCATCTTGAATGACAGCTGGGTTGGCTGGTGAGGGCGGGCCCGTGCCCCGCCCACCCTAGCACTAAGTGTGTTGGCCGATGGGGGGCAGAGGCGCACTGCGCAGGCGCCATCCTGAATGACAGCTGGGCTAACTGGTGAGGGGGGCCCGTGCCCCACCCACCCTAGCACTAAGTGTGTTGGCCGATGGGGGCGGAGGCGCACTGCGCAGGCGCCATCCTGAATGACAGCAGGGCTAACTGGTGCGGGGGGGCCCGTGCCCCGCCCACCCTAACCCTATGTGTTGGCCGATGGGGGGCAGAGGCGCACTGCGCAGGCGCCATCCTGAATGACAGCTGGGCTAACTGGTGCGGGGGGCCCGTGCCCCGCCCACCCTAACACTAAGTATGTTGGCCGATAGGGAAAGCGGAGGTTCACTGCGCCGGCGCCATCTTGAATGACTGTGGGGCTGGCTGGTGAGGGGTGGCCTGAGCTCCGCCCACCCTAGCACTGAGAGTGTTGGCCGATGGGGGCAGCAGAGGCGCACTGCGCAGGCGCTGTCTTGAATGACAGGTGGGCTGGCTGGTGACGGTGAGCCCGAGCCCCGCCCACCCTAGCACTGATGTATTGGCCGATGGGGCAGCAGAGGCGCACTGCGCAGGCGCCATCTTGAATGACAGCGGGGCTGAGTGGCTTTGGAGGTAGGCGGGGCTGCAGGGTCCTGTTCATTCATTCTGTGGCATCCCTGCTGGCCGAGGGGTGGGACTGTGCTGCAGCTGTCTTGAGTGACAGCGGGCTGCGGGGGTGTGCCCACCGTGCCCCGCCCCAGCGCTGCCATCTTGTGCAGCTGCGCAGATGGGGTTGGTGGCGCTGGGCTTCAGCAGGGGGCGCCAGAGCCCAGTCCCGGCAGGGAGGCCTGGCTGCGCAGGTCTGGGGTCAGTGAGAGAAAAGCGGGTCCAAGTCTAGGATTTTAGTAGATTTGGAGGATGAAGGGCCACAGATTCTAACATGCAGCTCTGGGGTCAATGAGGAGAAAAGTGGGGTCCAAAGCCCAAAATTCGGGATTTTTAAGAGATTTTGGGAAGACTGGGATTTTAATTGAGAAAACAGACTGGGTGGGCTGTGGGTGTAAAATTCGGGGTCTGAGTAATTTGGAAGCTCTGGAGGCTGAAGGGATTTCAGTCAAAATCCTGCAGCCTGTGGAATAGAGTTTGGAGCCGTGGGTGGTCTGGGGGGGCCTTGGGAAGGAAGCGGGAGGGCGGCCACGGGGCTGCCCGCGTGCTGGGCGGGCAGGGGGTGGCCTGCGAGCCGCCGGTCACGGTCACGTGGGGCAGGCAGCGACCCCGCGCTCGTGACGGCTCCACAGCTTTTAAACCTGAGCGTTTTTGAGTGGGGCCCCCCAGTCCCGCCCCACCCAAGATTTTTAAGTCCCTGCCCCCACCCCCTTTCTTGAGGTGGGGAAAGTGACACACAGGAGTCCTACTTCCCAGCTAGTGTGGCGTGAAGGCATACATTTGCCAATGACTGTAGCATTCACAGTAACAATTAATGACGTTTGTTGAACATCAATAAATGTCAAATAATTTTTGACAAGTTTGTGCTTTAACCTCAGCAACTCCTGTCTCCTGCAACGTAAACCAGAGCAGTGATCCTGAAGGCCTTTCGGGCAGGCGTCTGTAATTGATTGAACACATCCTCTGAGGTGCCGAGGGACTCGAATTATGTACGTGGTGTTCGTCTACTGGGAGCGTGTCGATAAGCCCTAAAATATTACACATGATTAAATAATGACACCGTTATCTAAAGATGAGGATAGCGTTGAGGTCCTGATATAGGGATGGCCAGTGCCAAGGAGCTAATCATTGGCAAATTGGGTTTTTGAATTGATACCTTAATCCAGAGCCCCAGAGAAGGTTCTAAAACAGCCTAGAGATGGGCTCGAATGCCCCTGGCATAACCTTGGGAAAAGGGTGCAGCATGGCCTCAGAGAACATGCCAGGAGGGATGCTCTTTCTGGTCCCACTTGATCTCTGCCGTTGTAGGAGACAAAGGTGGAGCCGTTATGGGGTCGTTTCCAGCCCCAGGAACCCGGTAGCTGCACATGAAATTTGGTATCTCATGTTTTTTGTTTGTTTGTTTTCTTCTTCAGCTCTGCCTTCTTGATCTTCCCTCCTTCTTGGAGACAACTAGCAAAAGGAAGAGGGACTAGGTCCCAACGCTGGGTGGCTGGGTCCAGGTGAGTTGAGCTTCCTCCTCACAGGCACACCTGTCCTTAAAGTGACCACCATCCTTTCTCACCTTCACAATTTCCTGCTGCACACAGTTCCACACAGCTACTGGAGCACTGTCTGTTCCTTCTGCGGACACACAAACTCTTCTGGTGGGGTGGATATTCACCAGAAATTCTCCCCATTGGCCTCACACCATCCTTTTTGGTGTCCTTCCTCTTTTTTCAAAACTCAGCTACTCCCTCAGGCCTACTCTTTCTCTCTTGCCTGGTGGCTAAAGAAGCGTGAGTGATTCATTGACTTACCTGCCGTTGTTGATGGAGTATACGCTTTGTGCCAGGTACTGGGAACGTGGCTCCAATAGGAAAAGAAATGTTTTCATGGAGTTCACAGTCTTTCGGGGGACTAAAGACGCGGAAAACATGCTCATGTGATTCATGCCTTTGCGCAGGAACATTCGCTGGGGAGAGCTGACTTAATCTGGGAGAGGCTGCCTAGGGCCCCCCCGAGATAGCTGAGCCCTGAAGGACTGTGAATGGTGTGTGTCGGGGGCAGTAGTCCTAGCAGAGGGGGCAGGGATGTTCCTGAGAGATGCAGACAGAGGCGCCGAAAATCCAGGATGCCTAGAGCAAGGGAAGAGTTGAATGGCATCTGAGCGAGGTGGGAAAAAGGTAAGCTGGGGCTTCCTAGTGAGATGGTGAGTATGTGGGCTTGACCCGAAGTGCACTGGGAGGCTGTTGTAGTGTTTTAACTGCGGGCGGGACATGATAGTCATGTTTCTCACATGGTTTTGAAAAGACCGTCTGGTTATAGGGTGCAGAAGAGGAGAGTGGACATAGTGAGTGCGAGGAGACCACCTCGGGTCTGGGCGAGAGATGGTGGTCACATCATGAAGGGGGAGTGAAGAAGGTGGATTTGAGAGGTGCTAAGAAGAAAGACTCTGCAGAACTTACTCTGTGTTCATGGCTCACTAGCTGATTCACAGCAGGCGCAGTGGATCACGATGAGGGGAAGTGAGTAAATAGCCAGGAGTTGCCCATTTGTTCATTCTGTTAGGAAGTGTTGTTCCTGTCCCTGATCCAGGAAGGGGTCATGCCAGACTGGAGTCTCCAGAGGTGAGCGATGCCATCCCAGGCCTCAGTGTGTACCGAATGAGAATTCCCAAACATGCTTACCAAGACACGTGCCTATGCTGGTGGTAGAATACTGCCTGGGGAGAGGCTAGCATGCCCAAGTGGGCCCCTGGGGATGGGTTGGTGTATTCCTGGCCTCACTGAATGCTCAGGGTGTCCAGTATGGTACTGAAGCCTGTGGAGAGTCAGAAACCTTCCTTCACCTCAAGACTCAAGGTGGTAAATCCACACCCTGATGAAGCTCAAGAGACTGAAAACCATACGGATACATGACTCGAGATAGGATGTTCCCATTCCCTCTATTCTGGTTCATGAAGTCATGGTAGGAGACCACAGTAGCAGGGACCCAGGTGCCCAACACTATGTACGATCATCAGATTCTCTCCCTGTAGCCAGTCCTACGTGGGGAGCAGAACCATAGTGACAAGGTTGCTTGGTGAGTATGAAATCAGAACCAAGAGGATGTGGGTGAGCCTCAGTAGCACCACCTGGAACATGGCTTGTGCAGCCAGCAGGTCACAGTGCAGCCTTTGCTGTGGTTACCAGGAGCCTGGAAGGCCCTTATCTGCCCTCCCCCCGTACCCTTCCCAGACTGCATTCAAGTTAGGTCTGATGTGAGTAGCTCTCACTCCTGCAGATGGTTGGATGAACCATGCTTGGTGGCCTGCTTTTTCATGCCCCCTCCCCTTAAAATAAGGTAAGCCAGTTGTTACCAGAATGTGGTCAAATAAGTCATACTGGCCTGGAAGACATTTTTTTCTCTTTAAAGTGGCTTTATTTGTCTTGAGCCATTTTCGTGCTGGCCTTAAAACTGAACACCTAGATAATATTTCATCTCTTTCCAAACTTTTGGGGAAATCCCTTAAGAATGGACAACCTCAAGGGGATTTTGCTGCAGTGTGGTAAGTGCTAAGCGGATGTGATAGAAGTAAGCCCACAGTGTTGAGATAGAGGAGCCACCCAATAGAACAGAGGGTGGAGATCATGGCCTGCGTGATAGTGTTGACAGTTGTGTACTCCTGGCTCATATTCCCATATAAAATTGTTCCCCTCAAGCTCCTATTGTCCCATATGTGCCTTGTTCATAGTTGATCGGACCAGACTGGATACCTAAGCCCTAGAGCATTGGTTCTTAAAGTACAGCTCTCAAAGTGGTTGTTAGATTGCCTGTTTCCTGGGGAACCACAGACCTCCTGGGTCATTCCACTTGGAAAGGCAGCTACACTTTTCATAAGCACCCCAGGCAACTCATCTGCATACCGGAGTTTGAGAACCACTGCCCTAGAAGGAATCAGGCTGTAGCATACACTTTTAGACTGAGAGATTGGATGACGGATACAAACTGATAATGATGAGTCTGTCGGTGGTGGGCACTTAAACTGGGAGGTGAGCTAGGCCTGGGGCTGGGACAGCATCTTAATCCACGTGCATGCTGAAGTAGAGAATGTCGGTCTGCAGAGAGAGGCAGGAGAATGGAGCAAACAAGAAGAGAGAAGAAACCACACACCATGCTGTCCCTGAGAGACGAAGAGAGTAACCTCCTCGATTCCTGACTTTAAAGTTCTCAATTCCAGCCCCCTTTTAATGAGGTAGGTAGAATAAATTAGGGGGCTGAGTCTAGATGCATCGTGATGAGGGACCACAGTAAGTAAGTAGATACGGGGCTGAAGGAAATATGGTGGAGTTCCTTTTGTGTCTGATGGCATGTGGGAGCCTGAGGTCAAACTGTGGGATCACAGGATTTCCTTCCCTTTTCTTGCACATGATCCCAGACACATTCCAGCATCTGATACTGTTCTTTGATTAAGTTCTTTCCTGTTCACTTCAACACTGACCCATGGTTTCTCTGATTGAGGCTAAAGATCTCCCCCACTTGTGGTGAGGAGCACAAGTATTTCATCTTTGTTATGTATTACATTAACTGTGAGACCCCTGCCTTTATTTTCTACTCATTTTATGGAATGGGAGTGAAGTGTTATAAAATATCCAGAGAATGGCATCAGCACCACCGCACAGACCCCAGTGGCGACACTGCGGCAGCTGGCAGTGCCACCGTCCTGTGGTTCTAGAAGTTCCAGGTCATGGACGAAACTTACTCTGTATACTTAGATGTTTCATGCTTATAAGATGCCTAGTGTATTTAAGAACAGATTCTTTGAAGGCTGAAGAACAGCCAGACACCTGTAAGCACCCTCTCTGCCCAGCCATGTGGAAGGATCCTACATTACCGGCCCCATCACTTGGCTCCTCTCTTTCCGTCCCCTTGGAATTGGTGGCCCTACTCCCCTGGCCCAGAGTCAGGCTGGTCCCCGTCGTGTCTCCACCTGCTCTTGGCTACTACTCATGCTGAGATTCCTGCTCCCAAGAGAGAGCAGAGGGAGATGTGGAAGCTTTAGTAACAAGGGGTGTGTGGGTGCCCAGCTTCAAGCCAGGAAATGAAGATGGGTTTGTGGCAGAAATTTCGTCTTGAGCTGTAGACAGATGGGACAGGTAGCTGTCAGTGCAGTGAGAGTGTGGGGTGGAGCTCGATGCCAGGTAGTGAGCCCCCTAAGTAGTGTGCTCACCGGAGAGGAGTGCACAGACAGTGACTGAGGATGGCCCAGGAGTGCTTAGGGAAGATGAAGGGATGAGAGATTAAATAGGGAGGCCGTGTCATGGGGACCCAGGCAGGGGAAGGGGAGGGACTGATGAGCTGTGACAAGAATGCAGAAAAGAAAAGGAAACACTCTACAAACTGACAATTGAATTTACTTCCAAGTTTTTGTATTCAATTTTTTTCTGATTGTGAAATTAAAATAACATTCTAAGTAGGAATGGGAAAAGAAACAGAAGCATGTTATATTAATCACTTATTTTTTCTGATAGATTTTCCCTGTATTATGAATAGTCCTTATACAAGTGTATGTGCAAGTTTGTATATGCTACTATACATCGAAGTAACTATATTGTTGTGTTTTTTCCTTAAGTGAAATCATGACATTCATCAACCTTAGCAAACTCAAGCTTTCCATCTATAGCTTTGCTTTCTGAAAATTGCATTATATTCCATTGTGTGGATATCCTCATTACTTCCTGTGCACGCAGAAAGTATGGCATCAATACCATACACAGACCCCAGCGGCAATTAATTTGCGGTTAGAACGTATGTGTAGATTTTAAAAGGTTTAGTAATAACTGCAACAAATTTATCAGTGGATGTGGCTTGCAGTTTTTACATTGAATATTTTGCAATACCTGAATATAGTATTAATACTGTCTTTTATTTTTGTAATCAGAAAATGTACAGAGTTTCTTACAAACATGACTTTGTGATTACTAACATTCTGTTAAAGACTTTGTTTTCATTCCTTGTTTATTGGGGACTGAGGAGGAATGCTGTTTGTTGAGTGCAATGACCTATTTTAGTGAGAACGGAGTGTGTTTGTCATAGCCCTACTTGCCTTAGCCTTCCAGAGATGTGTAGTTGAAATACCCAATTTCTCGGGGGAGGCTGGACACCAGCAGTGGTTTTATTGGTCTTTCCTAATATCAAATGCCAACTCTGATCTTGGAAACGCGTGCGTGAGCAACTGGCCAGACACTGAAGTGCTGTCTGTCCCCTCTTGTCCCTTTTGTTAGAATTACCCTTTACTACGTAGTCCTAAGAACGTTCCTCGTTTGTATTAAAGTAGTGAATCCTTTTATGATTTACAATCCTTCCTTTATTATAAATTGAGTCCCCATGTGTGTATATGCTTTCACCCAAGTTGATTTCTGGACTTCGTTATGCCCAGTGGTGTATCTGTCCTCGTGCCTGTATCCTTGTGTTGAAAGAACACTTTATTTCCATGCGTTTAGGTCATTTTACCGACAGACCACCTCCCATCCCCACCCGCTTAGGCCTCGTGCAGGGTGATCTTGATATTCCTTTGCATTTATTCTTCCAGAAGAACTGCATTATCAGTTTGTCTAAGCTCCTCAAAAAAAGCTTTTTTCGTGGGATACATACGTCTTCATTTATTTTGGGCTTATTTTATGTCCTTCTGTAAATTTTTAAAATTTTCTTTGGAGTTGCAGATACTTGTTTAAACTTACTTATGGGGATGTATTTATTGTACTGTTAATGGGATTTTTTCTTGATGTATTTACTGCTAAGGGTTTTCAGTTCAAAATAGTGCTCTCTCCATATTTATACCTTTCTTTTTCTCCAGTTGCGTTAGCTAGGACTTCCAGGATAGTGTTGCATGGTGGTTGCGGTGGAGGGTGCCCCTTCCCCGTGTCCACCTCCAGAGGAACCTTTAGTGTTTAATAATATGCTCGCTTGCATTTCTGTGAGGTAAGTCTTTATTGTGCTTAGATGGTCCCTTAGTCTTACTCTTTGCTGAGAATTTATAAGGAAAGGCTGTTGAAGTTCACAAATACCCTTAAACACGTGACACTGCGTATGGGCTCCTCCCCCCCCATTATCCATTGTAAGTAACAGTCTAGCTTAGGGGACGTCATCCTTGTATTCCTTGAGTAGCTTTTCACGGTCAAGGGCTCTCGTTTAGACTTTGCTAGGTTGGATTTATTAGATGTTTTTGCATCTGTATGCAAAAAAAAGTTTATTGAACACCTATAAAAATACAGTGGCAAAAAAGACAAGCCCTTGCCCTTGGGCACCTTGCAGTAGGCTGTAAGTGCAGTTGCTCTAATGTTCTGTTGGGTTCACACGTCTGATTATTTGGGTACATTTTTACTGATGGCCTTCCTAGGCCATCCGTGGATAGACTTCCTCCTCAGCCTTAATGTTTCATTTGATGGTATCAGGCAAACCTTTAGACTTTTCCTCCCGTCAGCCACCTGCAAACGAACACATATCTTCTGTTTTCTTCAGTGGTAGGCTTGGCTGTTGCCATGGAGAAGCTGGCCTGGGGAAGTGGGGTCAAGTGGGTAGAGCAGTATTGCTTTTGATTGGCCAGACTCGCTGTCACAGGAGGAGGTCACCTGGGATCTGGTCTCACCGAGCGAGGGTGAGGTAAGTATGGGGCCCTGGCAGGTACTAATTCAGCATCTGGCCCCACTGCTAGTTGCCTTTTGGGCTGCAAGTGGAGGACAGAGTGAGTTAGAGGTAAGGGTGGGTCACTCGGAGGGCAGCTGACCTCATCGCATAAGGCTCACCTGGTGTCAGGTAGCCTAGCAGAAGGATGTCGCCCACTACGTCATGTTCCTGGCTTTGGCTGTGGGTGGCTCTGACATGATCTGTATTGAGACCATGGTTACAAAGCAACGACATACAGCAGGTCACATGCTTACCGCTCGCTAGCGATCCCCTCTTCCCACTGCTTCACGTGCAGATCGGTGTCACCTGGCATCATTATTCGGTGCTCACGGTTTTACCTTTTACAAACCAGAAATTAGATGCATATGCCAGGATTTAACGATAACGTACAGCTAGCTGAGTTTTTAGCTTTTTTTTCTTACTAATATTTTATCTACTTGGCCGTCTGTGTCCTTAAATGGAGACTTGCTGGTTCAAAAGCAATAGACGGTTTTTAATGTCTTTAAACAGGCCAAAATGGCATCCAGAAACATGGGTCACGCCTGCACCCCCAGCTTCTCCACACCCTCGCCCGCATCCATTTTTATCTTTTAAAAATTTGCTAGTTTGACAGGTCAGAAAAGTGTTCATTGTGATATTTTATGTTTCTTTGATTTCTGATGTTAAGTACTGGCTTTCATGACACTAATTTTATGAACTCTGTGGATTAATGTTCTTTATTTTCATGTTGGACTATCTTTTTCTTAATGCTAAGAGCTTCATACATTTGAAATATTAATTGTCATCTAATTGCAACTAATTGTTGCAAAATACTTTCCCCTTCCATTTTTGGTTTGTTTTTATTTTGGTTGGTTTTTATAGTGCAGAGCATTTGGACCCATCTGTATTTCGCTGTCTCCCACGTAGTGGTCTTTTCAGTGATCTCTGCTGTTGGGATTATGGTTGAGCATTCTCCTACCTTCCCCTTTTTCTGCTGTTGTAAACAGTGCTTCTGTGAACACACTTTTGAACTGTTTATCTTTGTGCATGTGGGCAGATAGGTCTGTGAGTTTGATTTCAGAAGTGAAACTGCCAGGATGGGGGATGGCATTGTATTTATGTCCTGATACTTGCTGGATGTCATTGAGGGGTACATTCAAATTGCACCTGCAATTTCCATAAGCGTTTATTGGGTCGCAGAGGTTTCGAAGTTGATTTTTCAGGGTTCTCTAAATTGACTATCAAGTCATTTACAAATGCCAGGTTAGGGCATGACCCTGGACTCCAGCTGGGGCTAGGGTGGTCAGGGGAGGGAGGAGAGCCTGGGCTCAGCATCAGCCAAAGCTGTTAGCGCTACCTGCATCCACTCAGGTTTGTTTTTGCACAGAAGTTGGCAAAACCTTGTGATAAGATACTTATAGACATTCAAGTGATCACATTATTAGTGAGTATGAAGTGTGTTACCTCTTTTCTGTGCTCTGGAAATATTTTTTATAACGTAGCAAATACTTTCTTTGTTCATGGAAAGTTTATTTGGGAAGTTCCTTAAATTATTTCAACTTTTTAGTTTTCTTCCCTGGTGGTCCTATTTTCTCTGCTTTCTGAGTCAGGTTTGGCTATTTATATTTTCTTAAAAAATTCTTGATTTCCTATCAAACTTCTTAAGCCTTCAGTTCTGATATATAGTTTTCACCTAGTGATGCTTTATGCTTCAAATATATGTCTGTTAGGGAGACATATATTTAGACATATATTTAGATATATTTAGACATATTTAGACATATGTCTCTCTCTGTTAGGGAGAGACACATTTCACATAATATTGAAAACATATATACATTTTACATAAGAGAGTTATAGTTTCATATCTTTCTCTCCTTGCGCCTCAGCTCTGGTTTTCTTGTCATGTTGTAATAAGCTGGAACTGCATAGAATAATGTCGAATAATAGCGTTGACTTTTATGAGTTTGGGCCACAGTGGGTTAGTGCCGTCTTTGTCTTGGGTTTTTGAGTTGTTATGCTTTCATAAAGACAGTTTGAAAGTTTTCTATTCCTCATCTCGGCATGGTTTACACGGCATGGGAATGGTCTTTCCCCGAAGGTGTGGAAGGCCTCACCTTAGCACTGTTTGAGCCCCCGGCCACTTGGGCAGTTAATTTTCTGACACTTCTTTTATGTTTCTTCCATGTTTCTTAGTTCACGTATTTCTTTCTTTAAAACTCTGCAGGTACCTGCGTTTCGACTCTGTTCGTGTGGAGAGCTGCTTGGTCTGAAGTTCCAGGAAGGATACTATACCCAGACAGGTGATTACATATCTGAGGGCATCTTATTGCCCAAGAATGGGGGCCAGTGTCATCTCTGATACCAGAATATTCTGAGCCTGGATGCTACAGAGTGGGATTGGGCCTTCTGCCCTCGCCTCTCTCCCTCACAGGCATAGAACTGTGATCTTGGCCTGTCCTCGGTAAGAGTGACCCTGTTCTGGTGTCTGAAGTGTCACGCTAGTCATCTGGAGCCTGGACTCTGGCCTGGTGCCTTCCCTTGCTGGGATTCTTTTGCCCATCAAAGCATCATCTATGTTGTCCTCTCTGCTGTGTCTCAGTCCTCCGAAGGAGGGCAGGGAGGGAAGGGTCAGGTCGCCAAGGTCTTCAGGATCGAGGCATTTGTACTGGGTGGTGCTGAAGCTCCGCAGGAGGATGACGTAACAGGAGAGAGCGAGGGAGGGCAGTTTGCATACAAGGGAAGCAGAAACCCATTACCAAAAAGAAAAAACATGTGGTTACTGCGTTTACTTCTAAGTGATAATATCTAGTCAGAGACTCTAGGTAATTGAAATACCTTCAGCTTTCCTTCAGACTTTTGTTAAATTAAAAAAATTAATTTTAAATTTATTTTCCTTTTAGAACAAAGACAGAGAATTTTTGCTGCATGTGGTTTTGTTCTTTGGAAGTAAAGCCAGAAATACAAAACCGTTAGGTGGCTAATTCACCTCCCAAACTTAGATTTCTTTCCCAGTCGCCCTACTTTCCTGCACCAGTTGTGCTGACCAGTAACAAAAAGGCAACATAATGAAACTTTAGTGATAGCAAAAATGGTTTAAGTAAAGGGAAATGTATAGCTTTACTTGATTACATAAGAAAAGAAGAGAGATTGAAAATGAACGTTTATGTCCAATCTAAAAAGTTAGAAAAGGGGAAGGGTACATAATAAAAGAAAATAATGACAAAGAAATAAATGAATTAGGTAAAGAAACCATAGAGGACTATCAAAATAGAAGGTTGGTTCCTGCGAGATCTTTGGAGGATTGATCAAGGCGGAAGAACGTGCAGGAGCATTAGGAGGCTCAGTGGCCTCTTCCTCACGTTCTCACGTGTGAGGAATGCAGTTTGTCAGCTGTGTAGGGTGCAGATGGTTCCCCCACCTTTAATTTAATTTCCCCGGCGCACCAGGCACTGTTGCAGAGAGCCTCTGCATCCCACCAGGGCCTGCCTGTGAGCACCGAGAAAGGCTGGTGGAAAAGCGGGCAGGTGGGGTGAACGGGCACCCTCAAAATACTCTTTCTGAAACAGTGGCATAGAGGTTACCTCAGGACGTTTCCTCTCCTCAGAAATTATGCTGTGCTCTTGCAGGCACATGTGCAGAATGCTTGTCTGCATCTAAAACCAGTTTTAAAACGGATTTTCATATGTTATCTTCAATATGCCACAGCAGTGTCGAGATCTGCCTTTGCGTAGGGCCCAGGGGATACATGATGGAGAAAGTTAGTCTCTACCCTCTTTGCAAAAGTCTACAGTTTACACTGGGAGATAGGCAGTAAACCCAAATAAATATTTAGGAATAATCGTGATACATGCTTGAAATACCTAGTGAGTGGAGTGAGTGTCAGGAAAGAAACCTGGTGAAGTGGTGTTAGAATGAACCCTGAGGGCTGCATTTTGGGACCTGTGCACAGTGAGCAGGGGTCCTGAGCCTTCCTGCAAAACGTAGGTATACCAGTGGAGCTTCTCATGATGCTGGAAGTGTTCCTCGTCTAGTGTGGTAGCTACCCAGAGCTTGTGCCTGTGGAGCACTTGAAATGTGCTAGTCCAGATGAGGACCTGAATTTTCAGTTTATTGAATTTTCATTTAAATAGCCAGGTACAGCCAGCAGCTGTATTATACAGCAGCACAGATGTAGAGAAGGTAATCAGTGAAGAGAAAATGCAATCACGTTACCCAGAGTTGAATGCTTGTAACATTTTCGAGTGGTCTTCCATCTTTTACATGTTGAATTCTGTGTTCTAGTGATTGTGTTAAGGGAAGAAATGCTTAGAAATGGCAAGATTTGCCTCTGCCCCTGCTTCTCCCTTTCCATTTTTGCCAAGAAAAAAATTGGCATCTAATTTTAGTAATGGCTAGGCTTTGAACATTTTTCACATAACTTGCATTAGACAGGTAAGCCTTTTTAGGTATCTTAGTTTCTTATTTCTAAAAGGGATATAGATACTGTCCTTCTCATTTCACAGATTATAGAGACAGACTCCAGAGCATTAGATAAATTGCGTGTGATTCGTAACCAGCTAGTAGCAGAGCTAACTCCTCAGACATAGGTCTGTGCAAAGCCCGGGGGGGTCATGTTTGTACCTGTTGTGCTGAGCCCAACTTTGTATGGTTGTGTGTGTGTCTGTTTACTAGGGGACTTCCATATCCCAGAGCATTGTCGATGCCCCTGGTAGGGTAGCCCCGCACTGCTGCCTGGTCCTCAACTTCTGGGATGTGTATATCTCCTTACGATCTACAGGTCCCTGATACTGACTGTCACAGGCTGCTGCGTCTTTCCTGTTGACTCATGGTTGGTTCCTCCAGTGAAAATTTTACTTAGAGAAATGCTGCCTCCAAAGCACTTGTCTGCCACCAAACCTAAGAAGTCCTGGTCCCCAAATCTGTATGAGCTAGACAGTGACTTGAATAAGGAGCCGGATGTCATCATAGGAGAAGGCCCAACTGACTCTGAATTCTTTCATCAGAGGTTTCGGAACTTAATCTACGTGGAATTTGTTGGGCCTCGGAAGACCCTGATCAAACTCCGAAACCTCTGCCTCGATTGGTTGCAGCCGGAGACTCGCACCAAGGAGGAGATCATCGAGCTCTTGGTCCTTGAGCAGTTCCTGACCATCATCCCTGAAAAGCTCAAGCCTTGGGTGCAAGCAAAAAAGCCAGAGAATTGTGAGAAACTTGTCACTCTGCTGGAGAATTATAAGGAAATGTACCAGCCAGAAGGTGAGACTCTCCAAAGGGTGATGGTGGTCAGCACAGGTGGCAAATGCTCTCCGGGGGTCTCCGCCTTGGCACTACAGACAGACATTCTGGGCCGGATCCTCCTCTGCCGGGGGTTGGGGCACAGGATCATCCTGTGCACTGTAGGAAGTCCAGCCGCATCCATGGCCTTGTCCCACTGGATGTAACTGCCAAGCGTGTCTCCACACATGGCCCAGTGTCCCCTGGTGGCTGAGAACCACCAAGTCACCGCCCTGAGTCAGGGACGGAAGGAGACACTTCTGTGGAAGGAAGAGAACCTCCCGTGACCCGCGCCCGTTCGGTGCAGCCCCAGGAAGTTGCCTGCGGCTGTTCTTGTCTCGGTGTGGACAGGGTGACATGGCTGTGCTCTCCATCCGGCCTTCCAGTGGCAGGCGTGGGGACAGGTTTTGAGTTGAGAAACGACACGATCAGATCATTCCAGCTGCTTGTGTGTTTGAGGAGGAGGCACGGTCAGGGACTGGGGGAAACTATCATGAGAACACGGGGCAGGGGCGATAAAGTATTAAGTTGGTGTCTGGTGTCCCCTCAGACGACACCAACAGTGACGTGACCAGTGATGAAGACATGAACCGAGATGGAAGAGAGTCCCCCCAGCCTCGCGCAGGCCGTTCTTTCAGCAGTGAGTAACCAACCCCCTGGTCACACCACCTGTGGGGGCGGGGGTCGAGGCATCTGTGGAGATGACATGCTGTCGGTGTCACTTAGCTCTGATGGGAAAGGAAATTAGTTGAGGACATAATGAGACATTTTTATGTGTAAACAGACACCAATAAATGGAATGAAATACGGGGTTGCATTAAACACGGAAGCATTTACGGCTATTTGGAATTTGCAGCAGGCTGCTTCAAGCTGCGCCCCCAGCCCCCCGGGGGCGTTTGTCAGAGTACTTCAGTGAACTTTCTCGGGGAGCATTGCTTCCGTGGAGGGTGTGCGTTTTACTTCCCTGCAGTAGAATAACATGCACTCTAAGGTCAGCTGTGTCAGCCAGACACTAGAGGCTCTGCCGCCCATTCTCCTGAACGTGGACTGGGCCCCGTAGCTCCTGAGAAGCCAGCAGAGGGTCTGGAGGGAGAGCTGGCTCTGGACTGAGCTTCGGAACTTGCTTTGAAGCCCCCCCGGGGCAAAGCCTCCAAAAACCGTGTTGCAGGTTTGGGTAGGGGAGAGGCCAGACTGAGCCGGGGCGTCTGGAGCCCTTGGTTTTGGATCCGTCTCCTCAAGGGGAGCAGAGGGCTAGAGCCCCTGTCCGGGAGGTGCACGTGCGCGTGAAGGGAGGTCAGGCAGGTCAGAGCGCTTGGTTAACTCCTCAAATGTCTGCCCTGCTCAGGTGACCGGGAGCGTGACCGCGACTGGGCGAGGAGGGGCCGCAGCAGAGATGCGGAGCCGCGAGGCCGTTGGTCGTACCCCAGGCACCCCAGAAGCAGTAAGTTGTCTTGCTGTGCGAGGGCTAGAGGGAGGATGCAGGGCCTCGGGGGTCCTGTCGTGCAGGTCGGACAGAGTTCTGGTCCCCCGACCAGCCCGCGGCGCGTTTCCGAAGCTCCGGGCAGCGGGCAGCAGTGTCACCTGCGCAGTTCCTGCCCCGGCTCCGCATTCCCGCCCGTCCTGTTGTGTGCTCAGTGTTTTCTTAAGCTGGCGCTTTATCTTAAGCTAGAAGTTTCTGTGTAAAAGACTATACACTGGGGGGTTTACGGGGCTCCTCAGAGCCTGCCGCTGAACGCGGAGGAGAGAAGCAGACGCGCGCGCACGTCCTCACCCCGGAAGGGCGCGGGGCTGCTGGGACAAGCCTGGCATCTGCCAGGTCGGACGGGCCTTGCTCCTTCCTCACGTCTTTGCTCTTCCCAGGGCTGCCTCAGCGGGATCTTTCCCTTCCTGTGATGGCAAAAACGAGTTTCACGGTGGGAAGAGACGACAACAGGGACTCAATGGACGATGAGTCCCGATCCCAGGTATGCTCAGGCTTCTCGCTGGCGGGAAAGGCCATCTTCACGTCACGGCAGAGATGCCTTTCTTTCCCCAGATAACGTGTTCGTCCGCCCCCTAGGGTCCCGCCTGGCTGAGAGCCCCATTCACTCCCGTGAGGAGCCCGGGCCCATTTGTGCAGGTGACAGGAAGCCCAGGCCTCTGATTCATCCGTGTAGTCAGAGGAGCTCTTGCCCCTCAGTGTACATTTTGGTGGGTTGGTCACATGAGCTGTTCTTTACAGGCGAGGGCAGAGCAACTCTGGCGATCTTTCTGGTCCTCAGGAGGGAGCCAGGGAAACTGTAGGTCTGCAGAGCAGACTGGCCAGGGAGAGCAAGGCTCTGGAGCTGATGAGAGCGGGCTTGGAAGCCTGGCTCTGCCACCTGTTGGCTGTGTGGCCTTGGGCCATTTACTCAGCCGAGCCTCAGTTTCTTCATCTGTACAGTGAGCGTGGTGATTGCTGCCAGGGCTACTGTGAGGAGCCAGAGAGATCCACTCTCATGCATATATGAAGTGTCTGCTATCACCTGGCACGTGGCAGGCACACCGTGAGTGTGCACGTGTGTGGCAGGCAGGGGTTCAGAGGCAGCGTGTGCTAGGGAGATCGGTGAAGGGGAAAAGAACGTGGGATTTGAGCTGGCCCTTAAGGAAGGAGGAGAGGGATCACTTAGACATGGCGGGGTGTGGAGGACCCCAGCATCGACCGGACTCGAGGAGGAGGAGCCGGTGGGCTGAGCCATCCTTTCCTTCACACTCCAGTGCCCCCCACATCGGGCAGGAGGCCAAGGCCCTGGGGAGCACAGCAGTGACCAGGACAGATAGGGGCCCTGCCCCAAGAACTTTTGACATTTGCACAAATAAATATTCATATAAATATTTGTATAACTGCTAATCATTCTCAGTGTGCTGAAAGAAAAATGGAAGGTTAACAAAGAATTCTAATTAGGGTCTCGATTTACGTTGAAGGAAAATGTCTTTGAGGCAGTAACACTTGACACGCCACAGCTGGAGGAGGAGGAAGAGGAGTAGGCCGGGCTCAGTCTGAGCAGAAAGGGATCTTGGGCATCAGGGAGAGCTCAGGTCCGGCCCCGGGACACCGAGGAAGAGGCTGGAGGCGTGGGGGGCCTGGTCACTGGTGTCCTGGTAGTTGGGCTTTGTCTTGTTTTGCTTTTTAAATGCCCTTCCCTGACGACGTGTAAAGAGTTGGCAACTGAGCGCCATGTCTGCATAATCCAAAAGTCGGAGGCCACTGAGTCCCGACTCAGTGTGGTAGACATTACGGTGTGGAGGGCGAGAAGCGACCGTGGAGAGACCGGACTGAGCTAAGCTGTGAGTCTTTGTTAGCTGGCCAGCGGCTGTCTGGCATCGCTGAGCGACGGCAGCGTAGAGGGCAGCAGCGAGCCGGGGAGCAAGGCTTTTTTATAGGCGTAAATCAAATAATGGAACTTTATTGGGTTGAGTCAGCTTGGTTATAGAAGTTAATAATTTTAAACTATCTTTTAGAAAATAAACACGGTCAACAGAAAACCATTTTTTAATAATTAAAATTATAAAAACAAAAAAATTTATTAAGTTATAATTTTATATCCTATTTAAATAAAAAATAGGGAACCTTTCATAGCTCTAAAGTTTTATTATATTAGCATTATATATCATTATATAAACATTATAAAAAAATTTTAAGTTTTAAAATTTTAGCCTTTAACATAGAATATATAAATTATAATGATCATTTAATCTGTAACAGTAGAGACAGCAGCAGTAGATGATATAAATTACATTCTGAGGTGTATAAAACAGAAAATCCTCTCATCATTTAGCATCACGTGCAGATCTCTTAATAGTTCGTATGAAGAGGTCCTATTGTGAAATTAAATTGTGCCACATTGGCATTGTTTTCAGGACAACATCTCTTCCAGTTGAACCTGATTGCAGCTTGTGTACATTTAGATGTCATTTGTTGATTTCAAACACGAAGTGAGCAGCTGCTTTACAGCTACCTGCTAGCATAGATAAACTTAGATTTCAGGTCAAAGCTTCCTTTTTCTTTCACATGAGAAAGAGTTGCATTTTCGAAGCTCTGCCTCGTTTCCTTGCCCTGCTTAGTTTCTGTTGTTGTGTTTGCTTTTTAATGGCTGGACACTGGCAGTTGCATAAATGAGGCTTTCCACTTAAACCCCGATGCCTGTGTCTCTTCCTCTGTCTTAGTAGCAGATGCACCTTAGTCTGCAAACCCTTTTTCCTTACATTTTTCATGTACCTATGACATTCACATCTCTTCCCAGCAATACAGCTACATTAAATTTAATATCAAAACTTTTATACTTTCTTAACAAAACACATCACATTGCAGAAAATCCTCATCCACAATATCGCAAGGCAGGCAGATGCTCTTCTTCCCACTTTAAAGATGAAGAATCTGAGGCTCAGGAAGATTTCTGTTCTCCAGGGTTGCACTGCTCATAAATGGTGTGATCCTCCTTCGACCCAAGGGTTCTCTCCAGCTCCAGAGCCTGTGGGCTTCCCACAGTACCGTCTGCCTGTCACGTCTCTCTCCAGGCCTCGGCTCTGTCCTCTCTGGGACCGTGACTCACCCAAACCAGTGATGTTCTAGTGCAGCCATCTGGCAATAAGCAAAGATCCTTTGGGATCCTGCATAGGAAGGTTCTCCTGAGTAACGCAGGGAGTTTTCAAATTCCTTTTTAGGTGAACGTCCATTAAAACAGAAAAGGCAGTTATAAAATGAAGGCCCTCAGTGCTTACAGTTATTCCTGGGTTATTTGGAAATTCTACATACTGGAAGTGCCCTCAGTGTAGCCATGCTGCTTGTGGGAGGAACAGGAAGGGAGGTTTAAGTCACACGTCCTGACCAGACGTCTGCTGGAATGCGTCTTCCTGCTGTTCCCTGAGTGTACCATGTGTATTCGATGTTTAGCCTGTTGGAGCTTTCCCGCCGGTCCCCTCCTGTATGTATCATAATCTCACCTACCATTTAAGGCCCCAACTGAGGCCCACCGTAAAACCTTTGCTCACTGTTCAGGCGCACCCTGAACTGTCCCTTTACAAAACTTTAGCACTTATTATCTCTACCCCAATTTATTGTTCATTGTTCTCTAATTGTTTCATGAGTCTTTTCTCTCCAACCAAATTATAAGCTGCATGAGGGCAAGGAATATGTGTCATGCGTCTTTCGGATCTGCCTCAGAGTGTAGCAACAAGGTAGGTACGACGTAGGCCCCTAGTAACACTTGACTTGGATCACTCAGAACCCCAAATACCGTGAGCACTTCTTATATAACTTCGTATATGTAGCTCCCATGTCGCCAACATTATTCTTCTCTCTCTGGATGTCCATGGGGACAGACTCCATTGAGTGGTCTGTATTTGCTGTTTTAGGATGCTGAATCATACCAAAACGTCGTAGACCTCGCCGAGGACAGGAAACCTCACAACACAGTCCAGGACAACATGGAGAACTACAGGAAGCTGCTCTCACTAGGTAAGCAGCTGCTTTTCTTGGTCACTGCCAGTCCACTCACTGGAGCATTTCGTCACCTTGCTCTTTTCAAGCTGCGGGACGTTACGAGTCCGTGTTAAATATTTGGACTTGAAGCGTAATAAGAAGCCTTTGAAAGATTTCAAACAAGGGAGTAAACGATAAGATTTGTGTTTTTAAGAAATCCTTCTGGCTTTGGGTGAAGAATACATTGCACAGGGTGGGGCGATATGTTTTCTAGAGCCGTGGCACTGGAAAGTTTTAAACGTACATTTAGAATGGGATCCTTGGTTCTCGTATGGACTCTCTTGGAAGACATCTAGCCCAAGTGGTACTAGGCAGTTGGCTGTGCAGTTCTGTAAGTCCGTGGGGACTCGAGGAGCTCCGGTGTTTCGAGAGCAGGTGGAGAAAGAACAGTCAAGAGGTAAGAGGAAGACCACGAGGCCCAGTGAAAAAGAGGACATCAAGACTTAACAGGTGTTTACGAGAAGGTGAAGACTAAAAGGATGCACAGAATTCGGGGACACGTGGGGTCTTTGTACAGATTTCTGGGTGGAGTCAGAAGAATTAAAATGCAGATTAGAATATGTTAAGGAATGGATAGTAGGGAAATGAGACAGCAAATGAAAGACATCCAAAGAACCGGATATGGGCCGCTTCATATTTAGTGGCTCAGAGAAAGACGGAGATCAGTTTATGGTGATGAGTCTTGGTCCTCAACTCAAATTTGAGCCGCCGTATTGTTCTTGTGACCAGGGGTGCAGCTTGCCGAAGATGACGGCCACTCCCACATGACACAGGGCCACTCATCAAGGTCCAAGAGAAGTGCCTACCCAAGCACCAGTCGAGGTAAGCACAGGCACATCCTACAGAGGAGCCACACAACCAGTGAGATGCGTATCGAGAAACCTGCTGCACTTTCCATTCCTACACGTCAGAGAAGGGTGCTCTCCTCCACGTGCCACTGTCGTTTTGTACAAGTACAGGGACTAGGGAGTATTTACATTGAGGTTTCTTTCCAGGTCTGAAAACTATGCCTGAAGCCAAAAAGTCAACCCACCGGCGGGGAATTTGTGAAGATGAATCTTCCCACGGGGTGATAATGGAAAAGTTCGTCAAGGATGGTTCCAAATCAGGAAGAGCGAGGGAGCCGAGTGGTCGGTTGCAGAGGTTCCCTAGAACGCCAGATGATAACTGGAAGGACGTTTCGTTAAACAAGAGGGAGTCAGTGATCCAGGAGAGGGGCTGTGAAGGGGATGCGTTTAGGGGAGGCTTTAGGTTTAGCTCAAACCTTGTTTCCAGAAGGAGAGTTATTGACAGGAAGAGGCGCTATCATTTCGACACAGATGAGAAGGGCTCGAGCCACGATCAGAAAGGCTGTGCCAGAAAGAAGCCCTTTGAGTGCGGCAGCGAGGTGAGGAAAGCGATGAGCATGAGCGGCCTGAGCGCTCCCTCCCTCACCGAGCCGCCGCCCGCCGTCGATTTCGCGGCCATGCCATACGTGTGCGACGAGTGCGGGAGGTCGTTCGGTGTCATCTCAGAGTTTGTCGAGCACCAGATCATGCACACTAGGGAGAACCTCTATGAGTATGGCGAGTCCTTTGTCCACAGCGTGGCTGTCAGTGAGGTCCAGAGAAGTCAGGCTGGGGGGAAGCGCTTCGAGTGCAAGGAGTGCGGGGAGACGTTCGGCAAGAGCGCCGCGGTGGCCGAGCACCGGGAGACGCACGCGCGGGAGCGCCTGGCGGACGCCGAGTACCCGGAGTGCGAGGAGACCTTCATGCCCAGCCCGACCTACACCGAGCTGCAGAAGATGTACGGCAAAGACAAGTTCTACGCGTGCCGGGTGTGCAAGGAAACCTTCCTGCACAGCTCCGCCCTCATCGAGCACCAGAAAATCCACTTCGGGGAAGACAAAGATCACGAGCGCGATCGGGAACGGGAACGGGAACGCGAGCGCGAACGGGAACGCGAGCGCGAACGCGGGCAAGCCTTTATGCCTAGCTCAGCCTTTCAGGAGTTTCAGAAGATGTGTGGTAAAGAGAAAGTCTATGAGTGTAAGGTGTGTGGGGAGACCTTCCTTCATAGCTCGTCCCTGAGAGAGCATCAGAAAATCCATGCTAGAGGAAACCCATTTGAAAATAACGGTCAGCCCCTTAAAAGGCGCCAGAAAACTTACGGTAAGGAGAAACCCTACGACTTCAATGACGGCAGGGATGCTTTCATGCCGAGCTCAGACTTCAGCGAGCGTCAGAAAATTCATTCTCGAAAGAACCTCTTTGAAAGCAGAGGGTATGAGAAATCTGTCATTCATAGCGTGCCCATCACTGAATCTCCGAAGAGTCACACTATCACAAGACCACCTGAAAACGAGGAGGAGGAGAATGCGTTCACCGTCAGTTCTAACCCCAATGAAAACCAGAAGTTACCTACTCAAGAAAATGCCTATGAGGGGAAACCATACGAGAGGTCTGTTATTCATAGCTTAGCCTCTGCTGAAGCTCAGAAAAGTCACAGTGCAGTGGGGCCCGTTAAACCCAAAGTGATTGCAGAGTCTACCATCCAGAGCTCAGATATTAGTAACCATCAGAAAGTCCATGCTGGAGGGAACATCTGTGAAGGAATGGAATACAAGAGGTCTGTTATTCATAGCTTACCAGCTCCCAAACCTCTGAAAATTCACAATGGAAATGAAGTGCTTGAATGTAATGAGCAGGGAGAATGCTCCATTTATATCTCAGACCTTAATGATAAGCAACAGAAGATTCCTGCCAGAGAGAAGCTTTATGAAGGGGGTGAGAATAACAACTCCGAGGACTCTGTCATACAGAGTGTATCCCATGCCACACCTCAAAAAAGTCTCACTGGAGAGGGATCTGGTGAAGTTAAGAAGGATGGTGAATTCTCTGTTCCCAGCTCAAATGTTCGTACATACCAGAAGGCTCGTGCTAAAAAGAAATACATTGAGCACAGAAGCAATGAAACCTCTGTGATTCACTCTCTACCTTTTGGCAAACAGCACATCATTCGCCCTAGAGAGAAGCTCTATGAATGTCAGGAGTGTGGGGAGTCCTTTGCTTATAGCTATGACCTCACTGAGCACCAGAAGATTCACGATAGAGAGAAGCCTTCTGGAAGTAGAACCTATGAGCTATCTGTCATTCGCAGCTTGGCCCCTACTGACCCTCAGACAAGTTATGCCCAAGAGCAATACGCTAAGGAACAGGCACGCATTAAAAGTATGGAGTTCAGACAACTCTTTGCTGCTAGTAAAGACCTCAACACACATCATAAAACCTATGCCCAAGAGAAGCCCCATGGCGAGGAGACCCATGGCAAGGACACCCATGGCAAGAAGACTCATGGCAAGGAGACTCATGGAGAAGAGACTCTTGGCGAGAAGACTCATGGTGAAGAGACACATGGCAAGGACACTCATGGTCAGGAGACCCAAGGCAAAGAGACCCATGGTGAGGAGATCCGTGGTGAAGAGGCCTGTGTCCAGGAGACCTGTGGCAAAGAGGCCCGTGGCGAGGAGACCCACGTTGAGGAGATCCATGGCCAGGAGATGGTTGAGGACTCTGCCATTCACGGCTTAGACCTGGCTGAACCTCAGCAGGAAGACCCTGATGACACAATCTATGAATGTCAGGACTGTGGGCTGGGCTTTGTGGATCTCACAGACCTCACGGACCATCAGCAAGTCCACAGCAGGAAGTGCCTCGTTGACAGTCGTGAGTACACGCATTCTGTCATTCACACCCATTCCATCAGCGAGTATCAGAGAGATTATACCGGAGAGCAGCTGTATGAATGCCCAAAGTGTGGGGAATCTTTTATTCACAGCTCATTCCTTTTCGAGCATCAGAGAATCCATGAACAAGACCAGTTGTATTCCTTGAAGGGGTGTGACGATGGTTTTATTGCCCTCTTGCCGATGAAGCCACGGAGGAATCGTGCTGCAGAAAGGAATCCTGCCCTTGCTGGGTCGGCCATTCGATGCCTTCTCTGTGGGCAAGGCTTCATTCACAGCTCTGCCCTTAATGAGCATATGCGGCTTCATAGGGAAGACGATTTACTGGAGCAGAGCCAGATGGCTGAGGAAGCTATCATTCCAGGCTTAGCCCTCACCGAGTTTCAGAGAAGTCAAACTGAAGAGAGACTCTTTGAATGCGCAATATGTGGAGAATCCTTCTATGACGCAGCAGAGCTTGCGGATCATGTAAGCGTTCATAAGAATGAGCCTTACGAGTATGGCTCCGCCTATACTCATACCTCATTTCTTACTGAGCCCCTCAAAGGAGCTATACCATTCTATGAATGCAAGGATTGCGGCAAATCCTTTATTCATAGCACAGTCCTCACTAAGCATAAGGAGCTTCATCTTGAAGAAGACGACGAAGAAGAAGCAGCGGCAGCAGCAGCAGCCGCCGCCGCCGCCGCCCAGGAAGTTGAGGTCAATGTCCTTGTTCCACGAGAAGTTCTGCGGATTCAGGGGTCAAACGTAGAGGCTGCCGAGCCAGAAGTGGAGGCTGCCGAGCCAGAGGTGGAGGCTGCCGAGCCAGAGGTGGAGGCTGCTGAGCCAAACGGCGAGGCCGAAGGGCCAGATGGGGAGGCTGCAGAGCCGAACGGAGAGGCTGAGCAGCCGAACGGGGAGGCTGAGCAACCGAACGGGGATGCTGATGAGCCAGATGGTGCAGGGATCGAAGACCCAGAAGAAAGAGCTGAAGAGCCAGAGGGAAAAGCCGAAGAGCCAGAGGGAGATGCCGACGAGCCAGACGGCGCAGGGATCGAAGACCCAGAAGAAGAAGGTGAAGGTCAAGAGATTGAGGTGGAAGAACCGTACTATGACTGCCACGAATGCCCAGAAACCTTCACTTCCGGTGCAGCGTTCGGCGAGCACCTGCGAGCCCACGCGAGCATGGTCATATTCGAGCCTGCCAGTGCCTTCGGGGAGCGCTCGGGCTGCATCGAACGCGCCAGCACCAGCACCGGCGGTGCCAATCGGGCCGATGAGAAGTACTTCAAGTGCGACGTGTGCGGGCAGCTCTTCAGTGACCTCCTGTCCCTTGCCAGACACCAGAACACCCACACCGGCTGAGAGCTGGGCATAAAGGTTGGAGAACCTTCCCCTAAACTTGACTCTTAACCGAACTGTGGGAAATTCTCACCAACCCTCAATAGTGCCAGTAGCAAACTTACCTTAACTTGTACACACCTGACTTAACAGCAGACAGCTCGGACTGAGAAGAGACTGACTGTGGACGCTCTTTCCACGTCAGTCTCTAATCAGACGTCGGCGTCTGCAAGCGGGACAGCCACGGCAAACACCTTCCCTTTCACACAGATGACCAGAGGGATGGGGAAACCCCATAAGCGTTTGAGACTACAGAGATTGCCCCCATCACCTGTAAATGACATACCTGTGAACTCTATACAGTTTTCCTGAGGTGTATATAAAATAGCAAATCATAGCAAAACAGTGACCTTATATTTGGATTTAATATGATATACAGTTACGGTTTACTGTGCAGAGGTACCTTAGTTGGTACTCTTCGATTTTTCTTTTTTTGGAGGAGGAGAGAGCAACAAATTAGAATATATTTGTAAGTGTCTTAGATCCTGAGAAAGATTGATCGTGCATTATTTGAATCCCGTCAGTATCTTTTTGAGTAATCATATTTTGTTCCTTACTCTTAAATAGTCTTGTGAAGGTGTAGGCATGAAAGAGAACATGGCTTTTACTCTCTGCTGTTTGAAAAGGGAAGTTCTTTCAGCTTCTTTCTGCAGCCATTTTGTCTGCACCAACACTTTGGAACCTAATGTTGTGTAAGCTTTTACAATATGCAGATTGGCCTTTTGTGACCCAAATTGATCGGTTGCCACATTGTATGTACCTTGCAGTGGTTCTCATTTTAAAAAACTACCAGTTTCATTGTTTTTTTTTTTTTTTAAACCAACTCAACGTGTGTTCAATAGTGAATTCGTAAAACCTGAAGCTTTTCCCTGTAGATCTTACGTCTTTGCCTTTAAAGAATGGGTCGCAACCATCACTAGGTCACGGCGGTGCCTGAGGAAGGTTGAGAACCTCAGGAGAGGCTCTCATGCTGTAAATAAGGATGCGGGCTAACGACCTTTCGTCGCTTCCTTTGTGCGCTTCCCTGCCTTCAGTGACAAGTAGCAATGTGGCTTGGGTCCCCTGTGCGTTAGTATGTGCTGCCACAAGTCAGTTTGCACCCTGGGTGCCCAGGAGCTAACATCCTTAGATCTTTCTATGGCTAATTTTCCTCTTCTTTACCTGTCTTACCTTCTAACCCCATGTTTTGCATTTAAAATAAAAAAGGCTTTCTTTACAGTCCAACCCAAGCTTAACATGGACTCAGGTTCCCCAGCAGCCTTAATTTGTTTTGTTACCATGCGTTCCTTCTCTTTCAGCCCTCAGTATTTCTGAGCTGTCCGTTAGAGTGTCGTAGTTGTCTGATCTCCTCAGTTTTCCTCTTAATCACAAGTTGATCTCGCAGCTTGAGGTCCCCCCCGCCCCGCCCCCAACCCCGGGTCCTGTAATGTGGACCACCTGTGCTCCTTTGCTTCCCTTCCCCTCACATAATGGCTATATTAAGAAATTTTTTGGCCATCCGTTGGCTGGAAAAAAAAAATTTAAAATTTAAAAAAACGTAAAAAAAAGAAAAGATCTGTACATTAAGTGAGCAGAATAAGTACAGATCATTAAATACCCACTGGGGGAAATGTGTCTGAATCTTACCCTCCTAGATCGGGATTAGGGCTCGTGAGGAGCGTGTCAAAGCTGCAGGTGATGCCAAAGTCTAGGGACGCTGTAGAGCGGAGAGCAAGAAACGAATAAACCAAAGAAGGGAGTCCAGTCCGTCACCAGACCTAGGAGGGAGAGGACAGACAGAAGAGAACACCGGAGGGAGGATTGGAAAGCCAGGTTGGCGAGAAGGAATTGAGTCGGTGTCCTGCGCAGTGTGAAGGAAGGCGCTTTCTCGATGGCATGGTGGAGGCGAGGGCCAGCTGCATAGAAAGACTGAGGTTGGAGTGGACATCCTGGCACGCCGAGGGCAGCGAGGCCCCGCGTGGGACTCAGTGTTGACGCTGACATGAGCTTGCTGGGTTCGTTCCTGTCGGCAGCGTCAGTCAATAGGCTCTTCTCAGAGGCAGTTGCCAAACGCCAGGGTGTCTGTTCCAACCTTAAGTTAGTGAAAAGTTGGGAACAACTTAAATGGTAAACAGTAGGGCAATGATTACGCAGCTGGTTAAAAATGATAATCACGAGTTATGTAGTAACGTGGAAATATATTTACAGAATATTAAGTGGAAAGAGCAGGACACAAAATTATATTTATACTACAATTATAACTGTTTAAAAATGTATGCTTATAGTGAAAAGCTGTTGTGGTGGTGGTGGTGGTGTTGTAGGCTTATAGTTGAGCATTATTTTCTTAAATTCCTTGATTGTTCTTTATGGTAGTGTTACTAAAATGTTTATGATCACATTTCCATTGTGAACGTAATTTGAACTCATTATCAAACACTTGGAAAATACAGAAAAGTGGAGGAAAAAAAATTTACATGCCCCCCATCCAAAGAGAGATGTACTCTTCAGTATCTTGTTTACTTTTGTTTCTGTGCACAGATTTATGATTATAACTGTCAAAATGTGTATTCAAAATAGCTATTATGTTACCTTTGTGGAATTATGGTTAAATACTTTCATCTTAATTTTTTCAAATGTTCCTTAAAGTAGTGTCCTGAAAACAAAGTGTATTATGTATGTCTCCATTACAAACATAATACATTCCCCAAAGGAAAAATTAGGGAATAACAGTAAATTAGAAAAGAAAAAATTCTCCCATATTCCCAGCACCCAACAACTACTTGTTAACATCTCAATCTATTTCCTCCATCTTGTTTCAGTGCACAAGCTTGTGATTATAACAGTGTTAAATATGTATACATAAAGTCTAATATGAAAAGAAATGTGGAAAATAACTAAAATAGTATTGTCGTTGTGGGATTATGGTTAAATATTTTGTCTTAAATTCATTGAATAATCTTTGGTGTTTTGGTAATAAATTTTATGTATGTATTTTTCCATTACAAACATAATACATACTCATAGAAAACTTTGGAAATTCAGTAAAGTAGAAGAAGAAAATTTACCCGTATTCCCAACACCCAGCAACAACTGCTGTTAGCAACATCTCGATCTGTGCACCGGTCTGCGATTATTGGGGTGTTAATGACAAGTATGCGGAAGTGTCAAAGATGGGAAGAAGGATGGAAAACAATTAAGAAATGGTTGTGTGGTCGTTGTGGGATGATGGTTATTTTGTCTCGGTTTCCATGAGTGGTCTTCATCATGATAGTGTTTGGGTAGTCTACCTTTATTACATATATTTCCATTATATATGAAGATATGAAGTATGTGTTCATTATAGTAACTTCGAAGTACAGAAATGTAGACGAGAAACTCACCCGTATTTTCACCATCCGAAGACTGTGGTTAACATCTTGATGTATTTTCTTCATCCTGTTTCTGTGCACAGGTTTTTGGTTTGTTAATATGGTTGTGATCGTTCTATCTATCTGTAATAGTGTCAACAATAAAAATAAAGTTAAAAATAAAATATTTCTCAGTCTCTTGTTTGTAAAGTGTTTGGGATTTTGGGATGGTTAAATAGAGTTTTTTTTTTTTGTTGTTAAAGTTATAAATCCAGATGCTCAGTGCCTCTTTAGGCCTAAAAAAGTTTGGCTTGCAAATCTTATTCTATTTTAAAGTATTACATATATCATCCAGTTACTTCTAAGGGGTCTTTTAATACTGCTCGATTCCACCTTTTCTACTATGCTTACAAAACTAAAACACATATTCCAATAATTTTTTAAACTTAATAATCACAAGTATATTTTAGTTACTTGAATGGGCATTTTTAATTGGAATTAAGAGATTTTCTCAAATAGAAAAAAATACTAATGAACCCGTAACATAAAAGTGTTAATATTAAGGTTTAGAATCTCTTTAAGGTGTCTATTCCTAACTCTTGCCTGAGGTTAAAAGGTGATTATCCTCAGAGGGGTCATTTCCATACTTTTTGTCTCCCAAGTTAATTAGCCGTACGTCAACTTGACTTCACCACCAGAAACCTTTTATCATCCTAGAGAGACTGTAATTTTTAAACCTGCTTGCAATTCCAGAGTGACCAGAGATTTTCAGCCAAGTCCCTAACTCGGCCATAGATACCCAACTTGTGGCTTCTGTGTCCCTAATTCCATAACTCAGAGGAGCTGGTGACGTACTCCACGCCTTTCCGATTCTCTGTATGTCACATGACCGGATTTTGCTCTTAAGATATAAAAGTGTCTTTTAATTTTGGGATTTCATTTCCATTTAATTCTGGGATTTGAAAGAGTCCTGCATTCTTTCATGTTCTTAAAACTTTCATGTCTTGTGGCGTCTATTTTGGTTATAGCTTTGGTGACCATTCTGTGTAATAAGGGGTGTCAGCATAGGTCAGGGTGAGAGGCTCAGTACTTTTAAAGACTGATTTCCTGAGAAGTATATTATAAAAAGTAGTAGAGGAAGGGAATGAAGCCGGTGTCATTTGGGTTTACCTGACCAGCTGTTATGCTCTTGGGGAATTGCTTCTCTTGACCCCCCAGGTGAAGGGGTATTGAACTCCCTTGCTGCCATGTTTATTCCATCGGATTTAACCCCTCCCCTGGCATCAGCTGATAGGTATTCATGGGTTGCTAATGTCCAGTCAGACTGAAAAAAGACTAAGGGCTACTTGAGTGATCATATAAGTTGGGGCTGGGTATACTCATGAACAAACAGACCTGGAAGGAGATAAGGCCGCATGGCCAGAGAGAATCCTGGTTCCTGGTGCCTCACCTACCCCAGTGCCTTACAGAGTCTGACGGAACTGCCTGCCCTTGGGTTCCTTTTACATAAATAATTGATTTGTTGACAAAGAAACCTCCCAAGGACTACTGGATGTTAATCTAAAGTACTGATTCTTGGGGACTGAAATATTGCAAGGTAAAGCACAGTTAAGATGTAACATGCTGTCTGTAGGCAAGCCAGCTCTAAGGAATTTAAGCCACTCCTCCTTCAGAAAGGCAGGAGTAAGAAGGAAGCCAGGAGTAGTACCATATGCCCCCACCAGTCAGACATCTGGTGGCAGGTTGATCATACCAAGCGCTGTTCACCATAGAGAACGATGTACCTTCAGTGGCATAGAGAGTCTTTTCTTGCCTACCAGCCTCTTATGGACTTACTGCGTGCCTCATGTATCACTTATGTAGCAGTTTTCTAGTCACGATAATGCTAGATAACGAGCTACCACAGAACCTCAGTGGCACACAATAAGTGTTTATCGTTTCATATCCAGGATCGGCTCAGGGTTGGCTAGGTGGCTCTGCTTATCTTGGCTGGGGATTGGCTGACTGTCAACTAACTGAGGCTAGTTACAGCTGGGGTGGGAGACTCTTATCCACATGGGTCCCATCCTCTGAAGGCAAGTGGACCTCCTCCTCTTGGTGAAGGCAGAAGTGCAAGAGAACAAGTAGAAACACAAGGTCTCTTGAGGCTGAGACTTGGAACCGGTACGCTGTCACTCACTGCAGTCTAGTGGCCAGAGCAGGTCATCAGGGAGGGGGAAAATATAGTCCACATTTAGGAAAAGAATTCTAAGCCCACTTGACAGAGGGCACGGAGACAGGGAGGAGTGAAGAACTGGGGGCACAGTGCAGCTGGTTCACCGTGTTATACCTCATCACGTTGCTGATAGCCAAGGAATTCTCTTTGCGCCCACATATATCCCTGACCCCTCCATAACCCTGTGAAACAGTGGTGTGGCTTAAGGAGGGTTCAGCTGTGGTCTTCCATGAGGGACGCCACTTTCCGAGGTTGGAGAGCTGTCCTACCAGCTCTGAAATATGCCCGCAAACCTATGATGTGTCTGTGGTTGGAACACAAATGTCCAGAAACAAAGAATTGAAAACAGGTATACTTTTCCCCATTATATAGTTACCTACTGAAAATTCTTGCTTTCTGTTCCCACCACCTGTTGATTTAGAAGTTCTGCTACCCAAGGGAATTTTTCCACCACACACCGGACAAATAGTTCCATAGAACTAGAAGCGGAGACTATTCCCAAGCCTGGGCGCCTCTTACCATTAGACAAACAGGCAAGAGAAGATTATGGTGATAGCTGAGGTTGGCCCTACGCATCAAGTAGAGATAGGGCTGCTGCTTGTTTTGGTCATCTCTTGCCACATAAGGAACAAACCCAAAACTTAATGACTCAAGCACCAACAATCATTTGCTTATAGTTCTGCAATATGGGCTGGGCTCAGCTGGAATGTTCTGCTGCTGATCTTGCCTAGGGCCACTCATGCAGGTATAGCCATCTGTCTGGAGGCTCTACTGGGGCTGCAAATGCAAAACAGCTTCACTCCAATGCTATGATGGCTGGAGGTCTCTGGCAGGGTCTCAAGACCTCTTTACATAGTGGCTCAGGGATCCAAGAGGGCAAAAGGGGACACCAACAGACCTCTTAAGGCCCAGGGCCGTTACTGGCACTACCTCACTTCCACCATATTCTACTGTTCAAAGCAAGTGATAGTCCAGCCCAGATTCAAGATGAGGAGAAATGGACTCCACCTCTTGCTGGGAGGAGCAGCAAAGAACTTACGACCATCTTTATTTTACTGAATTGCTAAATAATGTTAGCAAGGAACAGTATGGAAAAAATCTGGGGAGACTACCCTCTGGCAATATAGTTCAAGAAGGTCCCCCAGGAGAATTCCATGGTTTCTTCCAGAAGCCAAAGGGTGAATTGTGCAAGGCGGCTCTTCTTTGTGTGGCATCATTTTCATAACAGGGTGCTGCTTGTTTTGGTGAGCTATCCCTCCTCCATTCCTTGTGGATCACCATCTGTGACCCTCCCTCATCCCAGCCAAGGGACAAGCATGTCGTTTGGGGTAGACCAATCAGACTTCCTCACCCAAGAGTTTGAACCTTCAGAAGAGCAACACATGGATGGAAGGTGTTCAAAGCTGAGTCATTCTTAGAACCACACCTTAAAGAGACAGACCATTAATTTCCCTGATGAGATGAATGGGTCTTCTCTGACTGCTGTTTTTCTGGGAGGACCAATTGTTCAACTCTTTACTCAACTGTTTTGAGCTACACAATATTACTCCAGTAAACTCCATTTTCCCTCTTAAGTTAACCTGAATGAATTTCTGTTGCTTACAAACAGAGACTCCTAGCATACAGATGTGGTTTGTATTCCCTGACAGAGATACTGATGACCATCACAAGCTCAAAAAGACTCCTTTCCAAGGAAGTCTTTTCCATCACAGCAGAACAGATGGGAAGTTTCTGTTTAATCATAACATGCTATAAATGGGGACTTACCTTCCCAAGATTCTGATAGAAATTCTTATTCTTTTTCCCCTTGTCCCATCATGAGGAAGTGCCTATACTGACCATTTGCCTATCATCCTGCATTAGTCTTTAGAGAACACTGGGAGAGAAGTCAACTTTCATTTTGGTTTATACCCACATTTTGCCTTTTACTCAAGAACCATGCATTTCTCAAGAACCATTCTCATTTCCATACAATGTCTTCTTAAAATTTCTCTGACGCTGAACTCTTCTCTTAAACCATCTTCACATACTCCCTAATCAATGGGACATTTGTTAGTGCCAGGTACCATTTTGGGCATTTGGGATTCTGGGGGACAAATCAGACATTGTCCCTGCCCTCATGGAACCAAGAGTGTCTGTACATTTGGGCTGCTATACCAAAATACTTTAGACTGGATAATTAATAAATGGCAGAAATTTATTGGTCACAGTTCTGGAGGCTGGGAAGTCCAAGATCAAGGTGTCAGCCGATTTGGAGTCTGGTGAGGGGTTGCTCTGTGCTTCAAAGGCGGTACTTTCTTGCTGTCTCTTCACACGGCAGAAGAGGCTAGCTCTCCTGCACCTCTTTTATATGGGTACCAATCACATTCACGGGGGCTCAGCTCTCATGACTTAATCACCTCCTAAAGGTGCCATCTCTTAATACTAATACATTGTGGTTTGAGCATCAACATGTGAATTTTGGGGGGATACAAACATTCAGACCATAGCAGTGTATATGGAGAGCAAGGCAGTGGCAAAAACAACTAATTCTTTCCCAATATACATTCTCTTCCATTCTTCCTAGATGCTGCTTGGGTATGTGGATATTCAAAATACGTAAATATTTTCTCAGCCTCCCTTGCAGCTAGGTGTGGCCATATGACTAATGTCTAGTCCATGAGATGAGCATAATAGAGATATGTACCATTTCCAGGTCACACCAGCCCTCTACTCTCTTCCCCCTTCCCCACTGCCTGGAATGTAGATGCGACGCTGGGGCCTGGAAGAGGCATCTGGGATCACAAGATGGAAGCCATGTGTTAAGGATGTCAGAATAACAAGATGAGAGCTTATGTCTGATGATGCTTGACTACCTACCTAGATCTTCACATGAGAAATAAACATGTATCATATTTAAGCAGCTAGCTATTGGGAGCTCTCCTTTGCAGGAATGAAATGAATGTCTTAATAAATCGAAGCCTTAAACAATGACCACCCAAATACATGGTTACAAATTATGATGAGTGCTATAAAGAAAAAAGATAGGGGCCAGGTGCAGTGGCTTATGCCTGTAATCCTAGCACTCTGAGAGGCTGAAGTGGGAGCATTGCTTGAGGTCAGGAGTTCGAGACCAGCCTGAGCAAGAGCGAGACCCCCATCTCTACCAAAAATAGAAAGATTTGCCAGGTGTGGTGGTATGTGCCTGTAGTACCAGCTACTCAGGAGGCTAAGGCAGGAGGATCACTTGAGGCCACTTGGGGTTGCAGTGAGCTATGATGCCACTGCACTCCACCCAGGGCAACAGAGTAAAACTGTCTCAAAAAAACTAAACTAAAATAAAATAAAGAAAAAGGATAGAATGCTTGAAAGAGAATAATGGGTGGGAGGAGACAATTTAAATTACCTGATAGTCATAGACTTGTTACTCTAAATACTGGCTCACTCCTTCAACTCCCTTCAGCCCACCAGGCCCTGTTCTGAATGTTTAATCAGGATCTCACACCAACTCCCGGACTCCTTCATCAAAGACACATTCTCCAGGCAACCCTGTGATTGTGAGGGTTGTTCTTACAACCCTGAGGGAGTGTCATGTGTTTAGAGTGGCTTTGGCAGCTAGTATAAAATGCCCAACTGCCATGGTTTAAACCAAGTGCAATTACTGTTTCACTTAACAAGAAGTCTAGAAGGAAGCATTTCAGGCCAACAGGCTTCATGACAGCATCAAAGACCTGGACTCCTCCCATGTGTCATTCTGCTGTCCTCCCTGTATCAGCAATGTCTCCCTCATGCTTGTGAGATGGAGACAGAGCATTAAGGATGATATCCTCACATCATGGTATCCAAACACAAAGAGAAAAAAAAATAATCAATTATAAATAATTTAAATTTAGACATTAAACTATAGAATTCTTTTATGATATGGTTAACATATATTTATGATTATATAATTTATGTAGTATATAATTATAGGTGATTATATAATTTATTATAATTGAAATTATAATATAATTTTTTTACTTTTTTAATGAGGCAAGACATAGAGAAAAGTAAACTAATCATACTTGCACATATCCATGAATTACCGGAAAGAACACAGCAGTGTAATGGCCACAAATATAAAAAATTAGAGCCTTGGCCCAGAAACAGTCCCTTCTAACCCCATCCAAGCATGGTGCTTCCCTTCTCCCCCATAAGTAGCCACACTCCTGAGTTCTAAACCATAGATTTGCTCTTACAGAAATCATTTGAAACTTGTTGATTCTTCATTATGGCTGAATGTACAGTTTATTTTGTTAGATGTTCAATATACATACAAGAAGATGTATTTTGCATTGCTACTTTCAGTGTTCTCCACATATCGGTTAGGCCAAGTATGATAATCATGTTGTTTCTACGTTTTACAATTTTCCAGTTTTTTCTTCCCTTTTCATCTACTTGTATGATCATTTGCTGGTAGTTATTCATAAAATATCGCACCATAATTATAGATTTGACTCCTCCTATTTCTATCACTTTTTGCCTTATATATGTTATATATTTTTAGTGAATTCTGCCTGGTGTGATTATAAAATATTCACTTTGTCTCAAGAATGGTTTTTCTCTTAAAGTCTGCTTTGTCTGAATATTAACATAACTATACCAGCTTTCTTTTGGCTAATATTTATGTATCTTTTCCCATCATTTTACTTTTTTACTAAAAAATTTTTATTTTTAATTATTATGGGTATATAATAGTTATATGAATTTATGAGGTACATGTGATATTTTGAAGCAGACTTGCTATATGTAATAATCAAATCAGATTAATTGGGGTATCCATTGCCTCAAGCAATTATCATTTTTGTTGGGAACATTCCAATTCTACTCTTTTAGTTATCTTAAAGTATGTATTATAATAACTTATTGTTGAGTATAGTCACCCTGTTGCACTATCAACGGTTAGATCTTGGTCATTTTATCTAACTATATTTTTGTACCCATTAACTATTCCGACTTTACCCTCATCCTCTACTACCCTTCGCAGCCTCTTGCAACCATCATTCTACTATTTCCATGAAATAAATTGCTTTAATTTTTAGCTTCTATGAGTGAGAACATACTTAATTTTTCTTTTGGTGCTTGGCTTATTTCACTTAATGTAATCTTCTTCAATTCCATCCATGTTGTTGCAAATGACAAGATTTCATTCTTTTTATAGCTAAACAATATTCCATTGTGTATATGTGCCACATTTTCTTTATCCATTCATCGATTGATGGGCACTTAGGTTGATTCCAAATCTTGGCTATTGTGGATAGTGCTACGATAAACACAGAAGTGCGAATATCTTTTTGATATATTGATTTCCTTTCTTTTGGATATATACCTAGCAATGGGATTGCCGGGTCATATGGTAGTTCTATTTTTAGTTTTTTGAGAAACATCCATACTGTTCTCCGTAGTAGTTGTACTAATTTACATTTTCACCAACACTGTGTGAAGATTCCCCTTTCTCCACATCTTCACCAGAATTTATTGCCTATCTTTTGGATAAAAGCCATTTTAAATGGTGTGAGATGATGCCTCATTGGAGTTTTGATTTGATTCCTCTGATGAATAATAATGTTGAGCATTTTTCATATACTTGGCCATTTATATGTCTTCTTTTGAGAAATGTATATTTAGATCTTTTGCCCATTTTTAAATCAGATTGTTTGATTTTTTCCTGTTGAGTTGTTTGAGTTCCCTGTATGTTCTAGTTATTAATTTCCTTGTCAGATGTGTAATTTGCAAATATTTTCTCTCATTCTGTGGGTTGTCTCTTCACTTGGTAAATTGTTTTCATTGCTGTGCAGAAGCTTTTTAGCCTTAGCACCTTTATTGAAAATGAGTTCACTGTAGATGTGTGGATTTATTTCTGGGTTTTCTATTCTGTTCCATTGGTCTGTGTGTCTGCTTTTATGCCAGTACCATGCTGTTTTGGTTACTACCATTCTGTAGTATAATTTGAAGTCAGGTAATGTAATTCTTCCAGTTCTTTTCATTTTGCTCAGGATGGCTTTGGCTATTCTAGGTCTTTTGTGGTTTCCATATAAGTTTTAGGATTATTATTTCTATTTTTGTAAAGAATATCATTGGTATTTAGACAGGGATTACACTGATCTGTAGATTGCTTTGGGTAATATGGACATTTGAACAATATTGATTCTTCCAATCCAAGCATGGAATACCTTTCCATTTTTTTGTGTCCTCTTTAATTTCTTTCATCAATATTTTGTAGTTTTCATTGTAGAGATATTTCACTTCTTCAGTTAAGTTTATTCCTAGGTATTTTATTTGTAGCTATTGCAAATGGGATTATTTTCTTGGTTTCTTTTTCAGATTGTTTGCTGTTGGCATTTAGAAATGGTACTGATTTTTGTATATTGACTTTGTATACTGCAACTTTACTGAATTTGTTTATCAGTTCTTACAGTTTTGGGGGAAATCTTTAAGTTTCTGTAGATATAAGATCATGCCATTTGCAAACAATTTGACTACTTCTTTTCCAGTTCGGATGCCGTTTATTTCTTTTTCTTGTCTGATTGCTCTAGGTAGAACTTCCAGTAGTATGTTGAATAACAGTAGTAGTGAAAATGGACATCCTTGTCTTGTCCCAGATCTTAGAGGAAAGTCTTCCAGTTTTTCCCCATTATGACACTAGCTGTGGGTCTGTCATATATGGCTTTTATCATGTTGAGATATGTTCCTTCTATACCCAGTTTCTGAGTGTTTTTTATCATGAAGGGATGTTGAATTTTATAGAATGCTTTTTCAGCATCAATTGAAGTGATCATATGGTTTTTGTCCTCTGTTGATGATATATCACATTGATTTGCATATGTTGAAACATCCTTGCATCTCTGGGATGCATCCTATTCGATCATGACGAATAATCTTTTTAATGTGGTGTTGAATTCAGTTTGCTTGTGTTTTGTTGAGGATCTTTGCATCTATGTTCACCAGAGATATTGGCCTATAGTTTTCTTTTGTCGTTGTGTCTTTGGTTTTGGTATCAGGGTGTTACAGGCCTTGTAGAATGAGTGTGGTAGTGGTCTCTCCTCCTCGATGTTTTTTGAATAGTTTGAGTAGGATTGGTATTAGTTCTTCTTTAAGTGTTCGTTAGAATTCAGAAATGAAGCCTTCAGGGTTTTTCTCTGATGGGAGATTTTTTATTACAGCTTCTGTCTCATTACTTGTTATTGGTCTATTCAGGTGTTGGATTTCTTCATGGTTCAGTCTTTGTAGGCTATGTGTGTCTAGGAATATATATTTATTTCTTCTTGATTTTCCAACTTATTGGCATATACTTGCTCATAGCAGTCTCTAATGATCTTTTGAATTTCTGTATATCAGCTGTAATGTCTCCTTTTTCACTTGTGATTTTATTTATTTGAGTCTTCTCTTTTTTTTCTTAGTCTGGCTAAAGGTTTGTCAATTTTGTGTATCTTTTCAAAAATCAACTTTTCATTCCATTGATCTTTTTAATTTTTTTGGTTTAATTTTTATTTATTTTGCTGTGGTCTTTATTATTTCTTCTAACTTTGAATTTTGTTTGCTCTTGTTTTTCTGATTTTTTAAGATACATCATTAGGTTATTTATTTGAAGTTTTTCTCACTTTTAGATGTAGCCACTTATTATTATAAACTTTTATCTTAGTACTGCTTTTTCTGTATTCCATAGGTTTTTGTAGGTTGTGTTTCCTTTTTCATTTGTTTCAAGAAATTTTTTGGTTTCCTTTTTAATTTCTTCACTGACCCACAGTTAAAGTCAGTGTGTGCATCTGAGGTCAGGCAGGCTCAGCTATTTTTCAGCCTCACCAGGCAAACCAGGCAGTGCCAGAAAGGCAAAAAACTGTGTTCCCTAAAAAAGTGGCACTGGAAATAGAACAAATGATTTGGTTAAATGCTAAAGCAAGATCAGTTCTAGATTTTCCCAGCCAAGACTAGAGATGTTTTTTCTGTGATTCCCTTTGTTGAATGGACATTGTGCACGTCCCCAGCAATGCGTGAGAGTTCTAGCTGCTCCGTAGCCTCGTCAACTCTTGATGGCATCTGTGTTTTTCCATGTCGCCATTCTAAATCCATGTGAAGTGGGATCCTGTAGTGGTTCTAATTCGCACTTCTCTGATGATTAATAATGGTGTGGCTGGCAGTGAATTCACACCAAAGTCAAGGTCAGGCAGGGAGAGGTGTTACGAAGAAATTTATTTATTATCTTACATTTATTATCTTACAGTTCTGAGGGTTAAGGGTCTGAAATAGGTCCCACAGGGCTAAAATCAGTGTTTCAGCAAGGCATTGTTTCTCCTGGAAGCTCTAGAGGAGAATCCATTCTTTGAGTTTCCAGCTTCTAGAGGCCTCCTACATTCCTTGACTAATGGCCTCACCACATCCCCTCGACCTCTACTTCTGATGTCATAGCTTTTTTTCCTGATTTTACCCCTCCTGTGCTCCTCTTATGGAACCTTGTGGATACATTTATGTCCCACTCAGACAATCCAGGATAATCTTCTCATCTCAAGAGCCTTAGCTTACTTACATTCGCAAAGTCCATTTAGCCATGGAAGGTACAATATTCACATGTACTAGGGATTAGGATTTGGACATCTTTGGAGAGTCATCATTCTACCTACCACCCCCCTTAATTTGGAAAAGAGGAAGAGGCAGAGTGTCACCTGCTTTATTTTCTGGAGTGAGAAGGGGAGGGCTGTTCTCCCGGGTGGCTCTCGCAAGGTCAAATGTTGCCTAGACCAGTGGTTAAGAGCACCCACCCTAGGGCCAACCTGAGTTTAAGTTCAAATTTCAGCTTCCATTTCCTAGCTGTGCTTTAGCATCTCTTTGCTTTCATTTCTTGCAAAATGAAACAAATAATAATATTTTTCCAGAACTGGTATATAATTTATAGGGCCCAGCACACAATGAAAATGTGGAACGCTATGCTCAGAGATTACTAGGAATTTCAGACATCCACAGCAGAGCAGTAAACCTAGCTAGGGACACATCTCCAATCCCATCCCCCCAACCGGGATAGGATGTTCTGAGTCTTGGGCATGGTGAGAGATGGGGCTCGTGACAAAGTGATTTCAGAGCTCAGATTCTTCCCCATCTAGCTACACTCTCCCTCAACCAGGAGCTGTAAGTCCAGTGGGAAAAAACCACCATGAACTTGACCTGTGAGACAGGAAGAGGTGGAGTCTGTCCCCACCCCTAACTCTGGGCAGGGTCTTGCTTGGTGAGAGGCACAGAGCACTGGCAGTGACTCTGACCTGGACCTGAAGGGATGCCCCCCTCCACCAACCCCTTCAGATGCAGGAGAGGGATGGTGGGGCCCTCCCAGACCAAATGCCCAAGAGGCCTGCTAACATCCAGTCTTTCCTGCTCTGGGCTTCAGCTACCCTGTCCTCCTTGTTGGTCCTCAAACGCATCACACGCGCCCCCACCTCTGGGTTTTGCACTTACTGTTCCCTCTGCCCAGAACACACCTCCTCCTGATACCAGTATATCTTGTTACTGGGGCTCCTTTGGAGCTTTGTTCACATGTCACCTTATCAGGGATACTTTCCTTGGCCACCCTAAAGTCGCAGCACTTCCCAAACATAACCACCACTCTCAGGCTGTTTAACTTTTCTCCATAGTGCTATATTCCACCATCTGGTTCACTTTACTTATTTTCATAGTCTCTCTGCTGCCTTAGCAAGTAAATGCCACAAGTTCATCTGTTTAGTTCCCTATTGTGTCTTTGGCACTAAGAACAGTGCCTGGCACACACAGTAGGTACTTAATAAATGTTAGATACTTGAGAAGTCAAGTACCTGGGCTCTAGATTCAGACTTCTTGGATTCAAATCCCAGGATTGCCACTGGCCAACTTTGTTACCTTGAGCACATATTTTATTTATTTCAAATTTTTTATAAAAGAGATGGGGTTTTGCTCTGTCCCCCAGGCTGGAGTTGATGGCACGATCCTAGCTCACTGAAGCCTTGAAACTCCTAGCTGAAGTGATCCTCCCATCTCAGCCTTCTGAGTAGATGAGACTACAGTAGTGTGCCGCCATGCCTGGATGATTTTTGTTTTAGAGATGGGGTCTTGCTATGTTGCCCAGGCTGGTCTCGAAATCCTGGCCTCAAGTGATCCTCCCACCTCAGCCTCCCAAAGTGCTGGGGTTACAGGCATGAGCCACCGTGCCCAGCCTAAGCACATAATTTAAACCTTCCAATCTTCAGTTTCTTCATTTGTAAAACGGAGTTGCATGTAACCTGGCTACTCCTCCATAAGTGGCAGCTAGTTTTGCTAGTATTACCTCAGCTGTATTACCGGTTATTTCTAATGAGTAATCACAAATTTAAAGGCCTAAAACACCCATTTATTTTTTATAGTTCTTGGATGTCAGGAACCCCAGCATGGCTTACTGGGTTGTCTGGCTCTCGTTCTCTCAAGAGATTTCACTTAAAGTGCCAGCCAGAGCTGCCCTTGGCCTAAAATCAGGATTACCTAAGGAGGTGGCTTAACCCAGGCTCCTGGGCCCACTCTGGCTCTGCCACTTGCTGTGTGATCATGAGCAAAGATATCGCTTCTTTGAGCTTCAGCACTCTCTTCTGTAAAATGGTCATGGTAATAGTTTCTGCCTTCAAAACCCCTATGTGCATTCTAAAAGTAATGTGAGTAAAAGTGCTTCTCCATATGATGAGCTTTACAGATTCAAGCTCACCTTGCTCCTCTCAGCTCCTATTGTCTCCCTCTAAATTCTACTCTGTGTGTTTCACTTCGCAGGAAGGGCAGGAGTGGGGACTGGGAATAGGAGACTGGACTCCGTGTGCGGGCCTGGGACTCCAGCCTCCATAGTGCCTTGGGGCCTGCCTTACCCAGTCCTCACAGCCTTCAGTGACATTTAGGTAGACATTCTGTCCATCTAGCGACCCAAATGCCAGGCCCCTGAAGCAAATATTTATTCCCAGTTCAGAATGTAAGACTCCAGAAAAACTTCAGGGCC
>CAUYSK010074153.1:0-18541 GCA_963575035.1 Avahi laniger | reverse complement strand
TCAGGCTGGTCTCGAACTCCTGACCTCAAGCAATCCTCCCACTTTGGCCTCCCAGAGTGCTAGGATTACAGATGTGAGCCACCACACCTGGTCCCTACATTGTTAACAGTAAGATGGAAGAGTAGAGATGGCTTGTATCTTCCCCCGAGAATGAGGGAAAGTTTAGCCAGGCTCTGCAAATTCACACCAAGGCAGTGAACTGAGATTAGTGAGGAGAAACACCCAGCTGGACTTCCTACAAGAGGGTTTGAGAAGGCTCTTGGAGGAAGCACATGTTCTTAGGCAAATGGAGGGAGCGAGAGTGTCCTATGTAGCTTTAATGTGTTAATCCTGAAAGCCTTGAACTTAGTTAGCTGTTCTAGCTGGTCTCTTAGAAAACAGCAATACTCCCTGTCTCCCTACCCATGCTGCTTCTTGAAGGAAAACATCAGTATTGCACTGCAGGCGGCAAGAAGGAAATCTCTCTCCTGGCTAGACAGCTCCAGCCCATTGCTAGAGCAGCAGCGTGCTCCAGAGGTGCAGATCATCTGCTCTGCTGTGGCAGAAACGGGTTTCTAAAGTTCACGGCCACAGCCACCGGCTGCAATGAGGAATGCCTGTGCCTGTACAGTTGTCAGAAGAGAGCTGGATACTTCTAATAGGGTCACAACACTGACACAATACCAAAGACCTCAGAGTATTCTGAGCCTGGCTTACAAAGAGGGGCATGAGACCCCTTCCCAAATCCTGGGCTGGTCTCTGGGTCATCATCTAGCATCATCTAGCACCAAGGCCGAGAATATGGCCCAATAAGAGCAAGCATCCTTTTGAGCTACGACTGTAAAGATATGGCACAAGGACCTCAGAATCGATTCCTGGTTCAGTGGCTGTCACTAATAACAAGGTGATGACTCAGGACCTGTATTCCCTCCCCCAACCCCTGTTAACAATTGCACTCGGTCCACTTCCGAGAACACTTGGGTACTAGGTGTTTGCCATAATGTGGTTGAAAGAGCGATGGGACTGACATATGGACACCTTTCACCTTCCTCTACAGAAGTGCTGGGATCCGGGTGGAGCAAGAGAGGTGCCCGGGGCACAGGATCTAAGGAGATATTCACCCTGAAAGTCATGCACATGCATCGAGTGCAAAGTCAGCATTCATACAGCCCTGCCAGTGAGAGCTTTCTTAAACTGGTACCCTGGGTACCTCTCTCGCCTGCTGTCAGCTTCAGAAAGGAACCAATCTGCAAGTGACTATATTTATGAAGGGAGAGCTCTTCGTTGGAAAGGCCAACTCAGCACAGCCAGGCTTTAAAGATTCTCATGGCACTTCCACTGGAATTCAAGATTGTCTTTTGCAAAGGCAAATCCTGGTCAGGTTTTTAAGATTTTAAGACTTAAGGAATCTTCAGATTTACTTTAGGAAGCTGTTATGGGCTGAATTATGTTTCCCCCTACCCCGACGCCAAATTCCTATGTTGAAGTCATAACCCCCAGGATCTCAGAATGTGACTATAATTGGAGATAGGACCTTCAAAGGGGTAATTAAGGTAAAATGAGGTCACTAGGGTGGGTCCTAATCCCATATGACTGCTGTCCTCATAAGAAGAGGAAATTAGGACCCAGGCACACGCAGAGGGAAGACGCAGAGAAGGCAGCCATCCACAAGCCAAGGGGAGAGGCCTGGAATAGATTCTTCCCCCTCAGTCCTCCAAAGAAATCAGGCCTGCTGACACCTTGATCGTGGACTTCCAATTTCCAGAGTTGCGAGACCATAAATTTCTGTTGTTTAAGCCACACGGTCTGCAGTACTTTGTTATGGTAACTCTAACAAACCGAGACAGATATAAATTAATAATTTCCGAAGTTTTCTAATGCCTACTTCCCCAGGGTTTCCCCCTCCTCTGTTTTTCAAAAATAGCCTTGAATCACTGTGGACAATGAGCCATACATAACACCTTACGGTCTACACTGTCATCCAAGTCTCAACTCTCGTTTAGGGAAAGCGACAGTCTATGGCACTGGTTGGAAAATTCCCAAGCATAGAATGGTAGGTGAATGAGGACTGGGGGGTAATAACTTATGTTTTAAGGAATCGTAGATACAGTTTGGAGGTAGGCACAAATGTCAGACAGTGTGGGCATTATTAACGATGAGCAGGAGATGAAGGGCTTGCCCTCCTTCTAGTGTGAAGTAAGCAAAGAGCATTACTTCAATCAGTTCAGCCCTTGCTGGGGGTAGATTTAATCCTTCTGTAGATCATCTCCCTCACTCCTATCTCTGGGTTCCCTGCTAAAAAGAATAAATTGTTCAAACATGAAAAAGTTATAATGTATTAATCGAATATGAGACTAGCACATTGTGGCTATTTTTAAGGGCTATGAAAATGTTCATATCTTAAGCTGATGGTAGATGCAGGCTCTTGTTAACAAGGAATCCCAGGGACACTGATTTCTACTGTCACATGATCATCATTTCTGGTTTCTAAATCCAGCAATGGTGCAAGAACAGCCATAATGAAGCTCACAGGAATAAAAGAGGAGAAAGTTCAAAATGCACTTAAATCCGGTGGTATTGAGCTATCTTAAAAGTAATGCATCTTGACTGACAAATGTTCATTCTACAAAAGGCTGTTCCAGGGATGGTTTCAGGGACAGAATGCCCTCAGAAAGAAATGTGTTTCCTTTCCTTATCCCTGAATTCCAGGTGGCTGCTTCCACGGCCAATAAAAAACATTATCCTTGGGGATGGTGGGATGGGGATAGGGGGTGGGTGTCTGTCCTATACTACTCCATTCTTCTGTCAGCACATGTAGGGAGACTCCTTCAGATATACTATGGAATAAAAGGCTTTTGTGGGCAGCCCTGGGAAAGTAACCATCTCTGACATTTCTCGTGAGGAAAACTGTGTTTTGAGTTCTGAATGACTGACTTTTAAACACACTTTGGGAACACCACCCATGAGTGGGAGTCCAGGACTGCCTTTAATAGAATTGTTTGCAGAAGATCTACCTTGGAGTTCTAGGGTAAATATTGTAAACTTTTTGAACTATGCTCAATTCCACAACATTTTTGGTAACTCAACAACCTTTAGTCCAGCAGACTAAATTATTATACTAAATCAGTTCATTTAACAAGTGTGCAAAAAAAAAAAAAATCCTGCATGGCCATAATGTTTATATGTTCATAATGGTTCTTGGGTCCTGAAAAGCTAAAAACATAATATTTAGATAAAACATGTCCTTTGAATTTTACCTGCCTGAATAAATATCAAACTAAATTTAATTAAATTTTAACCAATTACATGCCAAGTGACAATGGAAAAGAAATTCCCTCTTTCTTTGAAACAGTTCATGCTATCTTTCCAAATGCATTTTTATTTTCCAAAGAGTTACATGAGTTTCAATAGAAGGATTTTCCACCAGAAGTGGATGAAGATACAAGCAAGCCTCACTTACCTCATTTCAAAGGAGATTTTAAATAGTGATCTAGAAAACTGTTTTGTCCTTTATTTTGCTCATCATTTTGCACAATTTCTAAATATCTGGTGTCAACCTCAATCTCAGCAGATATTACCATAGTTTTTGTTAAGAAGATATTTCTGTCATTCTTTTAAATCCTTCTCTTCTTGGATGACTGGGAGAATTCCTTCAAAAGGGTTTCTGTGACTGAGTTTTCCCAAACAACAAAGAACATCGTAATCCCAGCAATGGAAGACCGAGTGGCTTTTGTGCTAAGCAAGACCTCAACTGCACTTTGCAAACACTCCCAGCAGAGGAAAAACACCAAACAGAAAAGGAAAGTGGTCACCAAACAGATTCTGCTACCAAGAAATCTGCCTGGAACTTCACCATTCGGAGAACACAATTTATATATGAGCACAGTCATTTCCTGACACTTTCATTGGATCTGCCTGTTATCTACCCCATAACTCACCTAGAACTGCTTCCTAGTTCCCTCACCTCTTGGTGCACAAAAGCTGCTTTTACAGACCAGCTTCCAACCTGCATATCAGCCAGTGATTTGCATAATCCTTAACATCCCCACCCCCAATCCTTTCTTCAGCCACCTAATGCAAACAAGATCTGGCTCAAGCTTCCCTAAACTAATCCATCTAACACCATTTAGAAGAGAGACTATTCCGTGTAAGTTGGCACAGCCAACTAAGATCTCTATTGTATAAAGGGGAGTCTTAGTAGAAAGACATTAATGAATATGCCAGTGGGGAGAGCCTCAGCTTCCCAGTTGCTTGCTGGACCCTAATGCTGTAAGAACTTTGTGAAACTTGAATTTTTTTTTTTTATTTAAGGTAAAGACTTTAACTCCACCTCCCTGTCTGAATCCTTGCAGTTCTTCGGGAGACCCAGATCACAAGCAACAACTTGATGGAGACTGAAGTCTGGCCTGATGCTCCCTCCAAATTCTCCTTCTCCACAGTCACTGCTTCACGCTTGAAGTAACAGTCTGTCCTCTAAACTCAAATATACCTTTTTGGTCATTTTTTCATGACCCCTTTCCCATATATATGTACACTGTTTATAAGCTGGGACCTTGTCTTATGCATCTTTGTAAAACTCACAGCCTAGGGATAAAAAAAATGCTTCTTGAATAAATAAATACACACATTTTCAAAAATAACTTTTATAGATAACATTTTCATGCTATTTTCTCCTGGTATCTCTAGGCTTCATCGCATTCTGTTTATTTTCCCTGGAAAACCTTCCCCTTCCACCTTTCAGATCGGCTTAAACTAGCGTTGTTGAATAGAAATTTCTGTGCTGATGGAAGCGTTTCTCATCTGTGCTGTCCAATATGGTAGCCACATGGACCTATTGAGCAATCGAAATGTGGGTAGTGGGACTCAGAATCGAATTTTAAATTCTATTTTTATTTTAACAAATTTAAAATTTAAATAGCCACATGTGGCTAGTGGCTACTGTTTTGGAGAGCCCAGGACCTTGACTCATCTGAGAAGTAGAGCCACTCAGGAGATCTCATTGACATCGCTATGAAGATGGATTAGGCACTTAGCTCTGACTTAACTTTATCATAACATTTATAATAACATACTTAGGTGTCTATTTATTTACCTGATTTCCCCATTGGACTATAATTTCCTAAGACTTAAGTTATATCTTTTTCACAGGTGTATCTCCAAGAACTGAGTGTAATATTGGCATTTTGAAAGCGCTCCATGAAGATTTTTGGAGTAAACGGATGAATGAATGAATTGATTGCTCAGTGGACTGCTTGAGACATTTCTTCATATTCAATAAATCTACAAAACAGATCTCTTGGAACAAAGTAAGCTTGGAACTAAAAAACGAATGGTGGTGATGTGATAAATTATCTGTGTCTAAGGAGCACAGGCAGCTTTGTAACTTATTTTTCCTCACAAACTCAGACTCTGTCTTTTGCTTCACCAGAACTTAGGGACAACTCACTTGCAGACCCCCTGGTCATTAAGCCATGACTTTATCCAGATTCACTCGTTAAGGAAATTCCCAGGAGATAAAGTTCTTTGCAATGATGGAGTGAATAAACATGCTTTTTACTATGATCCCATGTTCTCACATACCCCATACTGGTCTACAGAACAGCTGGACTCATTCATCAGATTTGAAAATAATCAAGTTTTCACACTCTGTTATCATGGATATGGTTGTTCCAAAGGGTGTGTTGGCAAAGAGCCTACTTAACCACGTCCCAGAGACCCATACACCTCCATCCAAGAGACTGGGGAACTCTATCTCTTTTGCTAGCATTTCTCCCAAATACACTTGCAGAGCATAAGCTCTCTTCAAACCAAAAATGATCCTAGGTGTTTTGGAAAAAAATAAATGCCAAAGTCGGCATGGCACTATTTACGTCATTTAAGGGTACATAGATAGTTAAGTCAGGGCTAGACATATTCCAAATATTTGTGTAATTTAAAGTAATTTGTACAGACACAGTAAAAGTCTATTTTAGGTAATGGAATTTAATATATATTTCTTGGTGAGCCCTTAATCTTCTGTGTAAGTTTAGCTCTAATATTTTAACATTAAAATATTTAATGTTATATACATTTTTATATGCATGTTTGTGAACTAACAAGCCATAAAACAATAACATGTATTTAAAATTGGAAAATACACTGCCCTAAACTCTATTTTCTAAAATAAGTTTTTAACTATTTAAAAAATTATGAGTCATCTTTACTTTTATGTATTTCAATTAATTGGTGAATTCAAAATAACAGCTGTATAACTCCCATGGGTTTCTATATCCGAGTCTCTATAAAGGGCACAATAACTAAGTCCATTAATCGAAACTAGCAGTCAAATTCTAGAACATATTTTTACCGTATCTTTGCTAAATGATCAAAAGTAAGTTATCTAATCTCTCAGTTTTGATCTTCTTCTCTCTGAGATTATGAAACTTATACAAGAATGTTTTAGGCAACATAAACCAGTAAAAGAAAGAAATATCCTTTAAAGCAGGGGGGAAAAAAAGGAAAGAAAAATATATACAGAGAGAAATTACTACGTGCTAAATGATTTCTCTGTGTTCCCTTATTTACTCTTCAAAAATTTTCCCCATTTTATAGATGCGTAAGTGAGGAACAGAGAGATGAAGCAACCAGGTCATGCAGCTAGGATCTTAAGCCAGGCAGTTTGAGTCTATGTTTTTGTTTTCAACCAATGTGTTGTCCTGCTTCTCAAAGAGAGAAAGAGGAAAGAACAGCAACAGCAACAATAAACAACCTTATTCTTAATTCCAGTCTAAGGCTGTGGTTCCCCTAAGAGGCTAGCCTGGTTGTCTAGGTGAAAGGTGTGAAAATGTTCTGTAGATCTTAAAATATATGAGCTGGTGGTCACTATTAACATTATCATTAAGGATGCAGAGACTTGATATTTTCTGGTTTGACACTCATGGTTTCAAATATTAAAAACGATCCCCAAATTCCATGACCTATAGTAACTTGAACTTCTATTGGGGTACAGATTTGAGCTGCATTTGCTACAAAGATTTGCATGGGACCAGGACAGAGGGTGGTCTGGCCCTCCATCCAGGGACAGGGTTACAATGTGGTTTTGTTCTCTGCTTGTCCCCCTGGGTGCTGGGGAATGATGTGTTACCTGCACAGGTTTGGGGATTCACAACAGTGCCAGGAAAAACCCTGAGGAATGTCAGGGGCCTACTGTTAAAAAAAAAAAAAAGAGGCTAAGTACATAGTTGGCACTGATAATTAATGTTTGCTGAGTAATTCCCACGGCTGCCATGTTTCCACCCTGACTGGAATACAGTCACCATGCTGTTTTTAGGGGACCAGTGCAAAGACCCAGCGCATAAGGGCCAGATCCTCCTCTAGAGTCACTAGGAATGTGGGCTCTGAAACCAGAGCTGGGTTCAAATCCTTAGTCACCCAGTAAGCACACGGTAACAAGGCCCATGATCAGCTCTCAATGCATGTTTGATATTATTACATAATTAATTACTCATATTCATTCATTTGACAAATAGATATTTTGTAGCAACCATGTACCAGGTATTCGGATCCCTCCCCTCGGGAAGCCTAGAACTAGTAAGGAGGTTACAATCTGGTTATCAGAGGACTCACTCAAGTTTAAATTACTGCTCCATTAATATCACCCTATGGGACTTAAACTGCTCATATTTTCTGTTTAATTTTCTTGCTTGAGAATGGAATCAGCAACAGTTAACCATCCAGTAATGATGACATATACTTACACAGTGATTAGTGAAGTGAAAATGGTCGTTGGTGTGTTACCAACAGGTAAGAGTAGGATCCATATAATTCTACCTCAGAAAATTGTAAATGATACAAACACATATCTTTAGTTTATTTAAGATACTTAGGTAGATATTTAAATAAACAAAGATTTGGTTAGGTAAACATAGAAAATGTGGAAGAGCTATATTAATAGTCCTAGGGAAGCCAATATTTTTGTAATAAAAAAATTGAATAACTATAAAAATCAGAAAGCTTAAGGTTAGGAAAGAAAAAAAAGAAACTTAAAACATTGCTTCCAAGCAAGAGTGATGTAAAACAAATAAACAAATCCACAAAAAACCAGAAAAACTACTAACCATGTTTTAACGTATGCATTTAGTCTCAGAGAACAAATGTATAATTAGTAAAGCGAGGTGGTACAGCTGATTAATTAAGAATTTGAAAAATTCAGTAGAGGGAGGACAATCTGTCTTACTATTAGGTCCCTGGTTCCTGGTACTAACTCAAATTAAGAAAAGCTGCCTTAAAATACAGAGATTTATCAAAGAAGAAAATCAAGTGGCCAGTAAATATAGAAAAAGATGTTCAACATTACTTCTAATGTATGAAATGCAAATAAAATTTGGCAGAGATTTTGTTAAAAAATGATAATGCTTAATCTTCTGAAAATCTGTAAGATGAACATCCTCCTATGTTACAGGAATGAATAAAATTTAGTATGAATTTTAAGAAATTTGGCAGTATATATACCAAATCTTTAAAACGTTTATTCCCTTTGCCTTTTAATTCTAATTCTTAAAAGCTATCTTAAGGAAATAATTAAAGATGTAATTAAATAGTTTCGGATCAGTTTTTTGGTCTGTTTTATTTTTATAACCAAAGGGCTATTTCTAGTAGAAAAAAATTTGAATATCCAGAAATAGAAATAAGGGAACAGTTAGATTTTTATGTGATACCCACAGGATAAATTATATTAATACAATTATTTAAATGTTTTTAAAAGACAATGGTAGGAGAAAATGCTCACAGTATAATACGAAATTTTAAAAAGCAGGATATAAACTGTATATTTAGTATGAACCCAATTTTGATATATTACATATATGAACAGAGAAAAAAGACAAAGAAAATTTTCCTTTTAAGATTTTCCCAAAAGTTTGCTGCTATAAATTAAAATTCAAACTGCATTGGAATCCATGAACTTACATTTTTTTTTTTTTAAGTACTAAAGTCTCGAGCCTGCAGCAAGGGGATTTCAATACTGAAGTGTCAAAGCATTTGATATAAGGCCACCTCACCTTCGGGTGGTGCCACGCTACAGGCCCAGAGGGCTCACAGGTCTCATGTAGCACTTCTCTGCAGAGCCACATTTGCCTGTGGCTGGCAGAGCTCCCAGGTACCAATGCAGAGATCTGGGAAATTGTGGGAAGAATTTACACCTGCTCAAACATCTCTCTCCCACCCACATATCATGGGTCCTTAAATTCTACCATTAGTGAATAAATCATTTAACTTAAGTTTTATCTTTTCCCTAGAACTGTAAAAAAAAAACAAACAGCCCACAACGTGGGATGACCTATTAAATCACAGTGACAGCTCCATCTAAATTAGTGTATCAGACTTCTTCCTTCAGTCTATCAACAAACATTTAGTGGGCACCCAGCACTCACTGGAGAGATGCCAAACTGAGGACATGGATGGAGCTGAATCAAACTGGCCTCTGCTCTCAAGGAGTTCCCAGGCTGGCAGGGAGGCAGGTACACAGACAATGACAACAATGACAACATAATGAAGCTCGACGAGGAAGAGACAAACAAGGTGCAAGTGGAGTCTACCCCAGCAGAAGGTGTGGCTTCTGTCCACCTGGGGAAGGTGAGAAGACTTCACAGGAAGGTGCATCTGAGCTGAGTCTTGCAAAAGGGAGGAATGGAGTTTGCAGAGGCAAAGGGGGATGTATGTAAAGGAAATCAGATGGGACAGGCAGCCAGAGAGAGCAAGAAGCTCTCAGAAAAATGCTAGATTCCTGGGATGGGCTTCTGGAGAGTGATCATGGTGTGCAGAGATGAGTGGAGGACAGACTGGAAGGGACTTGGGACCAGACTAAGGCCTGAAGTACAGGTGTGGCACATTCCTGTTGGGGGAGCAGGGTGGGGGGCTGAAAGGGAGAAGGATGTTCCAGGAAAGGATACAAGTGAAACACTTTGCCAATCCTGAAATTCTCTCCAAGTGTGCTCCTTACACTGCAGATCCTGGCTGTATACTGGGGTCAAGGCTACTCACTTGCCTCTCTGGTCGTACCTTTAATCTGTGGAACGCAAGACCACGGTTGGATGAAAGCCCCATCCTCTGTGAACACCTCTTCTGTTCTGGCGACTGCATGTACAGTTTCAAAATAAAAACAACTGATGTATGCCTTTATTGTCTGGGACTTAACTATTCCGAGCACCTAACGATTCCTCTTACTCATATTAAGGCAATACAACAATCATATAGCACTATCCAGCTAGACAGTGTTAGTTTTCAAACTAACAGGTGATAAAAAGACAATTTTAGAAGGACATCAACAGGGAAAATGTACCCTTTGTTATTTTTAAACTTGAAGATTGAATTCTCTCTTTTATTTTTTAGGAAAATCTAAACCTTTAGGAAAACTTTTGCTTCCTCTGTCTACCCGAATGCCCCACCTTCTATGCCCCTCAAGCCCTGAATTTTCTCACAGATCTTCTGTGCTTCCCACATAAAAAGCTAACTCAAGGCACAGTCATCAACCCAAAGTGCAAAGCAAACTTTCGTTATTAGCTCTGTTGGCAAAAATCTTGGAAACTGTAAGCTACATACATTCCAAGAAAAAGACCAAAATGTATCTCTGCAAAGCAAAACTTCCCTGTAACAAGATTGTTAAATTTCCTTTTTTTCCCTGGCTTTTCCGAGGCAGCTGAACTTATTTGCACAGTGTTCCAAAGCAGGCAGGGATACACATGTGCACACACGTACATAAATACATAAGAAAGATGTGCCTGAAAACTTCGTCTGGGGAGGAGTGGGGGGTGCTCTGCCCCAGACCATGTGCAGTTTCCTTGCGCAGATGTGTCTGACTTCAGGCTTGGGAACATTAAACAAACATAAAAACAAGACCCAACAATGCGTGTGCTGGGCTGGATGAGAGAGGCAGTGAGCAAGTATTGGGATCGTATTTCACCTATTGCCATGGTTACCAAAACAGGGAGGATACTGGCAGAAGGAGAAAGCAAGAAAACTGGGAAGACGTTGAGTCCTAGGAGAATGTCTGCGTGTGTGTATGAGGAGCCGGTTGTGAGGGAGGAGAGGGTAGAGCCCAGAGGAGAGATAGAATGGAAGGAAGCATTTCAATCCTTTGTGCATGTGAGCAGGGGACTCGGTCACCACTCCACACCCGGCACCGTGCAGAGCTCCGAAAGTCTTAGTAAGATCTATGTGGGCCCAAAGAAAACAGTGATGGGACATGGGAATTTTGGTTGGTAGCAGGCAAAAAATCAAGGCAATTAGTAATAGGTGCCAAGGGATGAAACACTTGGCATGTATTTATACACTGGCTGGCACATAAGAATAGCTTGGAGGTCTCCTGTCAAGACCACCAAGTCTCAGGAAGAATCAGAGAGAATTGGGCCCATTCCTTTGGGCAATCTGATGGTTAGCTTCAATTCCCAGATGATGTAGAAAAGAAAAGCTAATTGACCCCCTTTCCCCCCATATACTTTGTCTCGATAACCAAACTCGGCAGAAAATGCTTGAAGAGATACTTCCTAGACAGTTCACTGTCACAGTAACCGGCTGATGGCTTTCCCTGTCACATCCCAACTAACACATGGAGAGTGAAGGGCAACACGCTTGAAAATCAGGAATCTGGGTTCTAATTCTCCTTCTTCTACCCGTTAGCTTTGTGATCTTAGACAAGCTATTAACTTGAACTTCTTCAAGGAAAGGATTTTGCTAAAATAATCCCTGAATTCCTTTCCTGCTTTGGAATTTGGTGATTCATAGGCAATCGATACTCTCCAAATTGTTGTTTCTAAGACGAATATAATCAAATCTATAATCTCATGTAGTCGGGGTTCTGATCAGCACGTGGACTATAAGCTCTGTAGGAACTTATCCTTTTCCATAGAAATATAAATAAATGGTTGATCTTATCAATGATCTCATAATCTAGTCGTTTACATTTTATTAAAATGACATGATATATTCCTAAATTAAACTTTCCACAGTTTAAATGGGCAATGTGGTGATGGCATTTGAGAGGTCACACTTTCAGCCAACAGAAAAGAGCTGGGGCTTCTATTAGCTCTCAAAGTGCCAGTCTCAAAGTTGTTGCCTTAGTAATAGCTAACTCAAATTCAGCACTTGTCTTGGCCAGAAAGAAACATAGAGAAAGCTTCTCTCCAGTATTTAGTTGATGGGGCCTAGAGAATTTAATAGGTATAAGCCAAGAGGTGGCTGGGCCTAAGCTATTAATTTGAGTCTCATCTTACTTTATGCCACTGAGCTTTGTTTTTATAAAGGCCTGCTTTTATTCAGAGTAAGTTACCATGGGAACACCAGCAACAGCATATAATATAGTAGAAACAGGACAAAAATCAAAGAAGACCTGGGGCCAGGGCCTAGTTATGCCACTGAGTGATGCTGGAAAAGTCACTTAACTTCTCTGGGTCTATAAAATGAGGATAGAAATATTTTCCTGTGGATGCTACAGGGTTGCTATGATGCTACAATGAGACAATGCATATGGAAGCCTTTTCCAATTTGTAAAGTGCTCACTAATATAAACTCAGGATGATCATTCTTACCGTAGGCAAAACACTATGGTTAAGGGCCCAACGCCTGAGTTCACATCCCACACCTTACTTTACCAGCTGTGTGTTCTTCCACAAGGTACCCAACCTCTCAGTGTATTCATTTGTAAAACAAGATTAAGAATATATATCTACTCCATCAGATTGTTGCGAAGATTAATTGAGAATATATCGCAAGATGTTTAACATTGCTCCTACCATACACATAAGCGCTAAATTCATGGTGACAATTACTATTTTCTACCATTGTATGTTAAGAAGGAGAATTGCCTTTGAAATGAGATGTGTCATCCACGTCGGTGAGAGTGCAGATTGTTATTGTTTCTCTTGTTGTCATGGAATCTTACGCAATTCCTATTCATCTGCATATTGGACAGTGGTTTTCACAGCAGCGAGGGAGGAGGATTCTGAAAAAGTTGATCACTTTAGTTCAGTCCATCATGGTGTTTTGATCACTGGCTACAGAGAGACACAGGGCTGCTGGCACGATTCGAAAGCTGATGAGCACTTCTTTAAAGTCAACAGCATTCGCTGGCCACAGAGCTTCTGAGGAGCAGACAGCCTACTCATTCACTGCTTTTTATTCCTGGGCTTTTAGGAAGTGAAACTGGGCATGATTAAAGCAAACAGGCAAATCGAAGGACTGCCTTTCTCAAGAGAGCCAGAGAGATGTTACCTGGAGACTGTCTTTTCACGTGTATGAACCTTCCGGGCAACTCCGCACAGAGCCAGGCTTCTCTGTGATTTATCTGTCGGACGGTGGGTGGCCAAGGGGCACCGCAGGCAAACAGTTATCCAGCTCGATAATTAGGGAGGGGAAAGGCAAACACAAACACACCCAGGCTGACATTCAAAACAAAGTGGATACGTAACCAAGGATTGCTCACTATACCTCCCTAGCTCTTGTCTGCCGGTCTGTGAGGAGGGAGCCGTGAGGCAACAGCAGCACGGTTAGGAACTTACCAGTACAGCTGCCAGAAACAGTACAACTCTGAGTCGAAATGTGAAGGCCCAAGTTGAGGGCCCAGCTTTGTGCTGAAACGATGGCTTGAGCCCCCTGAGTCTTTAGTGGGCCTCGGTGTCCTCACTTGTGAAAAGAGGGCTTTGGACAAGGTATTTGCTAAGTAGCATCCATTTCTAAAAGGCCTTCTTTCATTCATTCATTCCTTAGTGCATATATTTATGTATCTATTCAATAAACTGCAGACCCAACTCTAGACGAGGCATTGGCAATCAATGACAGAAACACAGCAGGACTATTTTGTCACCAAGGAAGAAACACCTTTGCTCCCACCCATTCCGTCCCACCCCCATCTCCATTACCAGGGTTCGGTTCCTTCTCATCATTTCAATTCAACTCAACTCAATTAAATTCACTTCTCACTCATGGGGCCTCTCTCCGTACAAGGCGTTTACGAGATGCATGGATTATCTTCAAGGAGCTTCCAACTAATCAAGTAAGGGAGGCACACATGTAACATAAGAAAAGTCAAGACAAAAATGTGTTTGGATAAAGAGGCAGTGAGGCTGGACCAGTTAGTGAGACTACAGATCTCCGGTTAAACCAAGAGGGAATACTACCATCTACTCCATCTCTTTTCCAGGTTATCTGGAGGTCTAAACTATCCTTGCCATCCTTGTCTCCCATTTGCATGTAAATATCAATTAACCCAAAAGAATTTGATTTAATCTGCTGGTTACTGACATCTGGTAACCACATGATATTTTTATCGAAAGCATCAATGTTGTCATCAAAAAGCTTTGTCACTGGACTCTAAAACCCTAATCTTTGCTAAGTGATATGTCACTGGGTGAGTTTTTAACCTCTTGCTGCATCAGCTATAAAATGGGGACAATACCTCTATCAGAGTGCTGTCCTGAGGACAAAATCAGGTCACAGCAGTACATACCTTCTTCCTGGTGTCAATACTCCCTAGTCCCCACTAACCCTGTCCAAATACAAGGTGAAATCTGAGCAGAGCGGCCAGAGCCCTGCCCGAATAGTTGTTCATATGCCATCCTTCATTTCAATAGTTGCTAATGGTAGCAGTCACTGCACCTTTACTGACACTAGGCAGGTGTATGGACAAGTCCCCAGCCACTTATCTAGCTTCTAAACCCAAACAGAAACTTCTTTCAAAGCTAGATAGAATTGGTCTCATTCGGACAAATAGAAATCTACGTAAGTCTGAGAACACCGTGACCACATCACTGCAGAGTCACCGCATGCTGCAGACTCTGGCGACGTGTCCCAGTGCAGTCTGCACTTCCCCTGCCCTGTCTCCTCCTTTCTCCCTTTTCCCATTTCAGTCTGCCCTTCTCCCTCCTTGCCTCCCTTTCCCCTGCGAATGTTAACAACGTCCACCAGGTAGTCAGTGAATTTCTTTCTAGCAGACCCCACTTTCGTCCAAGACACACGCCAATCTCAGGAACCTGGAAGGAAGAGCCTGTTATTTAGGGTGGTTAGAAAGATGGAAGGTTCTCAGGGCTCTGAGTCTGCTCTGACCCCCCCAGCCGAAATCCAATATGTGCACATGCACTTGTATAATCGTGAAACCATATGTCTGTTAGCTTAATTCTTCAGAAAAAAGAATCCAGAAAACTAAGTTATAATCAGTCAGGATTATGATAAAACTAGCTTAGACAGATGTGGCTACAGTTCATTGATACCAGCATACATTAAATCAAAAGATTAGCACATGTGCTTCTTGATTTAGGATGTTCCAGATTCATGTACTGCAGAGCTGGTTAAGGACACCCATTTTGCTCTCTCCCACAGTAAAATTACCCATCTGGGGCAAGTAAACAGATACATTCTAATGGGCAATCGCTAGTAGAGAGTTTCTAACAATGTTGCACGTTTAAAGCAATCCTGTCTTAAGCTTTTGTCCACTTCCAAGACCTCCAAGTTTCACCAGAGATTCAGGATGATGGCTTTTATCAGTGGCCAACAGGGAGTTTGAAACGGACACTCTGACACCACTGTCCCCAGGAGAATAAGTCTGCAGTGTTTTGGTGTGGGCAACACCTCCCTTGTAACTCTCTGGTTACTTGTGTGCTCTGAGAACACACCCTGCAGAGTGCATTCATCACAATAGCCTGTGTGTGACCTTTGGAAAAGTCCTTGAAAACAGTGAAACAAGAGTCTGAGTCGAAATCTGGAATCCATTCCAGTCTTACACAGGAAGAAAATTAGGCATAGAACAACAAAGCCCACAGTTCAGAGAAACCTGGGGAGGCTCTGGCTGACATTAAAATCAGGGAAGCATTTTTTTTTTCTTTCCCCCTTCACTACTTTGTATTTCATAAAAACTTTTCATCTGAGCAGCCCAAAGCTGCTAGAAAATACTGTCTGGTTAGTAGAAGCATGAATTGGTTTCTCCAGTACATAAAGTAAGTGGAATAAGAACGGAGATGCTGAGTGACATGTTTGCATTCACTTACTTAACACTTTTCCAAGCTAAATGCTATTCTTCCAAACATGAGTGGCCAATACTACCACCATTTTTCCCTTTGGATTAACGTATTGGCAATAACAGGGATGGGGTGAGAGCTCGGGGCAGAGAGAATAGCTGTATTCCCCGAGCCACAAGTCTGTGTTGGAGTTCATTAGTGCAGACACCACGGGCCTGGAAATAGTCATTCCCTTAGAACATGAGTCAGCAGAGGGATGTGCCTACTCAGTAAATTTAACTCAACAAACATTCTGGGGGGTAAAACGATTTTTATAAGTTCAGACCAACTCCCTTTGTTTCCAGCTAACATTATTCACAATTAATTTGCCATATCATACGATTTATTTCGTGCATATAAATGATTACAAACCTGTACTACCTTTGGATGCATTTTCCTTTCTTTGCCAGCAAGAAAAGATTTAGGACACGTCTGAGTCAAGTGGTGGCATAAAATCCAGTGAAAATCAATTAGCAGAAAAATTTGACTTGGAATGATGTTTTAGAATCCACCTAACATTTATCTGAAAGATCTCTCAAAAGGGTACAGACCCTCAAGCAAAGAAGATTCAGAAGTAATCCATCTGAGGGACTATCTCAGATCCAAACCCAAGTACTTATTCATATACATGAAGAACTTAATTTTGTTTTTTTCTTAAGAGCCTTCACAGTTCATTTTTTCTTTTCCTTTTTCTATCTTTCTTAAAAAAAAAAAAAAAAGTAAATGGCATTATTTGGTCTCCAAAACAGATGCCAGTTTGAACTTTATTCTGCCAGCAAGTATTTAGTTTGGCTCTGCAGAGCTCGAGCTGCAAAAATATTAGCCGATTCCAAAAAGATTTAACGAGCTTTGCTGCAGCTGCCGGTGCCATTTGGCACGTCACAGGGATTGTGGCACAGCAAAGAGAACTCTCTTGACCACAGATTTTATTTGCCCAAAGTAGCCAACACTGGGAGTTCAGTTGATCCGTTGGGTCGAGAAACTGCAAGTCAAATGAGTGAAGTTTCCAAGAGAAAGTGACCAAAGCAGGCATCAAAAAAAAAAAAAAAAAAAACTCTTGCTGACATTGAAAAGGAAGTCACTGGGTCTGACTCCACCCCTGCACAGGAATTGATGGCCAACTTTCAGAACTGTCAACAACATCCTCATACCAACCACCAGACACAGTCTCTAATGCTGCCAGTCAGCAGAACAGATGAATCTCCGACTTCTAGCAAAAGCCATCCTCATCCAATAGCAGATACTAAGAAATGTGCTGTAGTATGGTCTGCAGTTATCTGATACCTTACTAATTGTGGTGTCAGAAGTTAACTGTATGAAAACTGAGTGACCTACTTCAGGTAACTCCACTAAATATAACCAGCAAGTTAACTTTACATTGTAAAGATGGGCATACATTGTTTTTACTAATATTGAGTAAAATACAGATGCATAAATCTGTCACTGCGATTGGAAAGACTGACCTCACTGCACACAAATATCATATGTTAAAAGTCACTGAAGGTTGTCACCTGAAGACGTACATTTCAGTAAGGGTTGCAAGAAAATAAATCTCTCATCCTTTCAAATCAACATCATATCTAACAACTATAACGAAAAACACAAAGTATTTTCATAATAACGTGTACTTAAGAATCAAATGTCTGTTTTAACAGCTATGGGGACAAGAAGAGTAGCACTGAAACTACTTTGAAGAAAAAGAAGCTCTGGATTATTTTTGTTGTTTCACATGATGAACAAATATTCACACATGCTTGGGCATACCTTACCCCAACTCTTATGGATCTCCTAAAACTTCCAAATGTTCCTTTTAATAACACCACATGCTGATCCAATGCTTGTTACATGATTATCTGACGCCAAGGGTCTATAACAAATATCCTCAAAGAGAGAGCCAATCTCTGTACTGCCTTTTTAAAGAAAGACCTATTCACCAAAACAAAGACAGAGCCCTCCATCGGGCTTAACCAAAATGTTCGAGTCAGTAGAAGTCAAAAGAAAAAGTCATACAATAATGAAAGGATGATTATAACTGTTATTTACCATTTTGGCTTCTGAGTGCATTGGCTGGACTTGGGGAGAAGCACAGGGGTTACTGAGATTTGGACCTTGCATTCCCATGATGCTGGAGTTCACTGACATTTGTCTCTCCATCTAAGAGAAAGGAAAGCAACAGAATTAGAAGTCTGAGAAAGGCAGTCTAAGTCATAGCAAAGCTGCACTTCTCTTTCAAATGGATTGTTTAACATTTCTTTGAAGAACTCCTGATTTCGAAAGTCTGTGGTTTGGTGTATGGTAAACAATGTACTCCTGGGCCTTGAACTCAAGCACACCAAAAAGTCATTCAAAGCTGTGCCTTCTATAGATGTTCCAGGGTCCTGCACGGTGGCTCACATCTGTAATCCCAGCACTCTGGGAGGACTAGGCAGGAGGATTGCTTGAGGTCAGGAGTTCGAGAATAGCCTGAGCAAGAACGAGATGCCCATCTCTAATAAAAATAGAAAAAATTAGCCAGGCGTGGTGGCTGTGCCTGCAGTCCC
>CAUYSK010074152.1:0-7500 GCA_963575035.1 Avahi laniger | reverse complement strand
AATTCATGGCTATGTGACTCCAGCACAAACATATTTCCACTGCGTCATGTACCTCTTGAGGAATTTGCAGGCTTGTAATTCACCATGACTCCCTTGATCATTCTTTAGAGTTATAGAAAGTGTATTTCTTGCTCTTTGCCATGTGCGGAGCTGGTAGCTCTGCTTTGAACCAAACTCATAGCACTCCGGACACCTTCAACTCACTTGCAGTAACACTGAAAGAACAATACTATTGTATTGTTCATCATAACTATTTATTGATCAAATCAATTAGACAAATATTAACTATTTTTCGTATATGCATCATAGGTCTTAGGAACATTTGGGAAGGTTGGTAATATTAATTCAGGGAAGCAAATTTATTGACTTACAACAATCTCATTTTTTTGGATAGATTTTCTCGTGGTGATCTCTGATGTTGTAGCTATGACTATTTTACTTTTACTAGATGTTGTATGGGAAAACATGGATGACTAACTGGAAAAAAATATAAAATTGATGTAGGCTATGAATATAGCCTATGATATAGCCTTGAATAATTTTACATTACTGAAAGTATGTCTTAGTTTCTATGTCATCAGTATGCATGAATTTGAGAAAGAAGGAAGGAAGGAAAGAGGAAAGGAAGAGAGAAAGGAAGGGAGGGAGAGTTAGGAAGGAGGAAATTTGCTGCAAATAATAAACAAATACACATTTCTAAAATGCCCTTAATGTATCAAAATGCTTTCCCATACATAACTTCCTTTTATCCTCAAAAAGAACATGTAAATTAACAAACAGTCATAGTGTTACCCTTAGGAGCAGATGAAAAAGTCAGAAAATCATGGATTTGGCATTTACGTAGACCTTGCTTTCAATCCAGACTCAATCACATAGTAATTTGGGACTTTGGATAATTTATTTAAGTTTCTTGAATTTAACATTTTTCACTTGTACATATGGAATACAAATTCCTAGCATATAGGATTATTGTGAGAATAAAATGAGATAAAGAAAGCAAAGTGTCAGATAATACAGCAGGTGGTCAATAAACGCTGGTTCTCTTACTTATCCGTTATCACCCAGCTTGGCGGCAGGGGTGGGGGTGGGGGAGGGATAATGATTATTCTTTAGGACACTTCAGCTTTTAAGCAGGTAAGTAGAGAGATGTTAAATTAAGAAGTTTTCATTCACAGACTATATGGTATTCGAGCAAGAAAAGATATTTCCTAATTCCTGTTGAAGGCTTGCCATTTTGGTAAGAATGAGTGTATAAGAAGTAGTACTAATTAATGTACTTTTTACGTAGCTTCACCCACGTTCTTTGGTGGCTACTGATTACATCTCCTTTCTCAACATTTAAGTTTGGTATTAATTCTTTTTGAAACTTCTTATTGGGCAGGGATGTGTTCACCAGAAGCTTTAAATGCTGATGCCTAGGAGCAGGTCACTCCTACTTGGTATCAGAGCACTTCAGTTCACAGGAGGAATTGCTTCAAGCTGATACAGAAAGCAGTGTTAAGAAGACTCGCAAATACTTTCTTTTAAAATTCTTTTTTATCATATATCTTGAGAGATGAAAGAAGTTAAAAAGACCAACAACAACAACGAAAATGAAAGAAAACAACCCAAACAAACACTAAACGAGAAACTCAGTGTTTTTATTTTCCCAAGGGTTGTTTTCTGCAGAAAGATGTGCTTCATGAAACTGTAAGCACCTTTTGTGCTTCAGAGAAGAGTTGTAGCCTCAACTCTTGAGCAGGAATCTCTGTGCTCTTCCCAGAGATGTTAGTGGTACATATCTGACTATTTGTGTGAGACTTACTAAAACTGTTCAGGGACTGAGAACTGGTATACATTGATTTCATCCTGAAAGTTGCAGACACTGTTCTCTGTTCTCTGACTCTGTCTCCCCACTGCCGTCTCGGGCATGAGATCCCAAATGTATTTGACCATGACCCACTTATTCCGCTTGCCAGTGATTAATAGACTTAGAGAAAAGAAAAACTAAAAAACAGAGAGAGAGAGAGGGAGAGAGAGACAGTAACAACACAGCAATCATCTAAAAACAAATGATAAAATGATAAAGGTAAAACCTAACAGTAAGTCTGTGAATTTTTGTGGCTATAAGAACAGTTGCAATTGAAAACTATGTCTGCTTAAGATTTCACTGATCATGTGCTGGTAACAAAGTGTTTTTTATGCCCAAACTGATGCCCTTCGTCATGTGTAGAAGAGCCAAGCAATGGTTAGTAGTCAGATGTTTTAGCAGAATACTGAATTAAGGGAGTTAGTAAATTCTAATCACACGCTAATTCAAATTTTCAAAGAGTAAATTTTAACAGCACTTGCTAGTTACTAGTAATTAGCCTTTAACTGTATATAAAAATTAAAACCTATGAAATTGAACTGTCAGCAAAAATTATTAAAGAATTTCAGTTTTAAAAATCAGATAATTTATCCAGAGAGCTTTAGCAATCCCCTACTGAGCCATAGATTACTCAATAATATTGACCATGACAATATTAACGTTGAATATGTGCGTTATAATGGTTTGCATAACAAGATATGCTTAGTGTGTCTATGTTTTATTTAAGTACAGTACATACATATTTCAAGACTATAGACCTCACCATAGCAATATGTCTACAGCAGGAAAGAGCAAGGGATACTCTAATTAACATGCATCTTATTTACACTTCTTCCATGCAAATCATTAAATAAATCATTTATTTAACTCAAGATAGATGTTCTTTCTATAAATGTACAATCCAGTTGGGAAAAAAATGAAAATCTTAAAAAAATCCTATAATACAGAGTGTCGAATGATTAGTATAAAGTGTACTTTGACGTTTGTAAAGAAACGATTTATTTTATAAATTATAAATTATAGCTAGTTAAGTTAATATCTTTGAAGAAAGTTTATAAAGAAGAGCACAGGAGACTTAGGAAACGTATCGGAAAAGAGGAAAGGCTAGAGAATCAGGGCAGGATAGGGTCAGAGGAAGGACAAAGGAGTGGAGAAAATTCTCATCAGATTCTCTGAGAAACTAAAAACAATGAGAAAAGACCATTCTGAGATGAAGTGGTAAGGAGCGAGAATTGGGGGTGTGGGATAGGGAGGGCAAAACCCAGGTTGCCGGATGTTAAGAATAGAAGAGATGTCAGAGTGCAGACAACAGCATCCACTAGAAAAGCTCGGCAGTGTCAGATGAGAGAAAGAATGACATATTAAGTCTTGACTGATGCTGTCCCCTCACGTTGAACTTGACTTTCCCTAAGTCCTTTTGCACTCAATGAAGCAGTGCTTTATTATTTTAGATAAGCATTTCCAAGCTTGCCTGACCTAAGATTCACTTAGCACTTAATAAAAATAGAGATTCACGGGCTACACTTTGATACAGTAAATAAGAATCTCCAGTGACTGGACCTGGAAATGTATATTTTTTTATAAAAGAAACCTAGGTCATTCTTGTGATTGGGTAAGTTTGGGACACATTGTATTAGCACATGAAATTGTAGGGGAGAAAAAATATGTTTTTTAAATCTATCCTTTTGAGTTCTTCTATGGGACCCCCTAACAAAAAAACAGATTAAAAGCAAAAGAAGTTTACTAATATGTATACTTTGTATATGCATGAGAGAAAACTCAGGGAAAGAGTAACTCTCAAAGATATGGCCCAAAACTTTGACTTATATAGCATCTTCAACTAAAACAAAGAAAAAAGGGCGTGGGATGGCAAGTTATGGAAAGTTGACTGGAAAAAGCAAGGTAAGCAAAAATGAGTCTGTTAAGCAGATTTAAGTCTATGCTGTCTCCATTGGTAAGAGTCTCATGATTTGGTCATCCTTCTCTTTCTGATACATACAGGGAGATACCCTTACAAATGCAGATTTTTGTTATAAGTGTTACTTTCCTTACAGAACAGTAATTCTACTCTGTCTTCAGAACTTCTCTTGTGCTTGCTATTTTTCAAAATAATCAGCTCAAAATAATCCTTTTACGCCAAGGAGACATATTTTAGGGTGGCATATTCTGGTTTCCTACAAAGTCATATCATAAGGTTGCCTTTTCTGTTAATTAGTTCACATTTTAGGATTTTCTTTGCCAAGAATTATATATTCTTTGTGCACATAGATTGTGGCTTATATGTCTTTTGTATTCCACAGAACAATGATAACATTATGTTACAGTGAACGTGTGTGAAAAAAATCGCACTGATTAGCTAAGTTTTATCTTTTAGAAGTGAATATTATTTATCAGACCAGTCCACGATAGAGATTTTTGAGCATATCTGTATGAATGATTCCTTATAAATTCAGTGTCATATGAATTATGTTGCTTCCTGGTGGCTTTACATATTCTATGCAAACATCTTTATATAAATTATGTGGAAGGATTCTCAGAATAAATTAGAAGAGGAGCCCTATCAAAGACAAGGGCCAAAACCATTTTGCCAACATATCAATCCTTGAATCTGCTTCTGAGAGAAAAAAAAAGCCAAGTCTGGAAATGTGTTTATTCCATATTATCCAGATACACTGACTATATTGACTAAATACCTTAGGCAGTTTTTCAATTGTACATAAACCTTCCTCTGGTATTTTTGTCTGTTTGTTCAGGTAGAGGAGAACATTACTGTTATTAGCATCTCTTACCCTGGGGCAAATTTGCAATTCTTTGTGAATGTTCAGTTTTTATTCACTCTGCACAACACATGTTTTTTGAGCAATTATTATGTTCCAGGCATTTTTCTAGGCGCTAGACATGGATCCAGGAATAAAAGAAACAAAGTGCTTGCTCCCATGGAGCTCACATTCTAGTGGGAGAGACAGACAGTAAATAACCAAATTAGCATAAGTCAGTGCACTTAAGAAACAAAAAGTAGGGTAAGGGGGTTGAGGAGGTGGAGTGAACATGGGGGTTATTTTAGATGAGGCAGTCAGGGAAGACCACTGCAGGCAGATACCTGAGTGAGTGAAGCTGGGGAGTGCTGAGAAACCCTGGGGAAGAGTATCCTGGCAGAACAAAGGGAAGTACAAATGCCTTGAGCTGACAGTACGCCAAGCCTGGAATGAAGGGAGCAATGTGGAGGTAAGAGGGAGACGATGCCAGGAAGGCAATGTGGTCAGAAGGCAATGTTAAGGATTTAAAAATAATGGATAACATTTCTGTGGCAAATACTGCATTCCAGGTGCTGTTTGAAAAATTTTATAGACTTTAACTTATTTAATACTTGCAATAACAGTGTGTGCTACTGTTATCCCTATTTTAAAGATGAGGTGAGAGAGGAGTTCATTCACTTGCAAGAGGTTGCATAGCTATATTTACACAGCCTGTGAGCATTGAAATTTAAAACTACTGTTCCACTCTTGCCTATGCTACTGGCCTTCAGACAAATTTTATTTTATGTATCCTTTCTTCCCCACCCTACACTTTTTGAATGGAAAGGAAATAGACATAATGGATGGAAAGGAATAAGACATCTAGATACTGCTTACAGAATCTTATTGCCTTCTCAGTCTTCACCCTAATTGGGAAGAACTGAGGAAGAAGATCAAGGAAATTGGATTTTTGTGATGTGTCCCAAGCCGAAGTTTCAGGTAGCAGGAATGTGCTTTTCTTTCATTTTTCTTGTGCATCTCCTCACTTATTTTCCATTTGATTATTGATCTAGGGTCCATGACCTAGGTACTCTATAGACAGAATCTGTGTATTGATTTAGCCTGAAAGACACATAGTTTCAGCATGTTGTTTCTGAAGGGGGTTATTATGGTCAAGCAGGCACGCAGGCTTCACCTATAGCTATTCCTTTGATTCTTTTTGAGGATGATCCATGCTCCCTTGTCAGTCTGGTCCTGTCAGTGCAGATGATAGCAGCTAGGAAGCTCTACAGACACCTGAAACGAGCCCATCTCTTATCCCGCAAGGTTCTCACAGTTTATATTTTCAGGAAGAAAATGGAATTTACCGTGTATGTGTATGTGTATGTGTGTTTGTGTGTGTGTGTTTGCATGTGTGTGTGTGTTTGCATGTGTGTGTGCATTTCTTATTCATTCCAAATGTTATTTAGGAAGAATCTTGAATGTCTTGTGCTTTTTCTCTGAAGATAACTAGCATCCACTCCCTGGAATGAATATATGGAAACATTGTTGAGGGCAGGGCATTAGAGAACTTGGGTTTGAAGGTAAAGGTGGTGACAAAGATCATGCATTCTTCTATGACACTTAAAACCCAGGAGGCAGAGGAAAGAATTTGAAAGTGAAGAATCAAAAAAAGTCTGAGAATAGAAGAAAAACTAAGAGAAGAACATTTCTCTGCTCCTCATATCATGTGGTGGGAAAAGAAGTGGAATGGGAATTGGGAGATTGGCTTCTAGTTCCAGTATTTTCTCTGACCACTGTATAACCTTAGACAAATCATTCAGGTATGTGGGCTCAATATGCTACGACCATAGACAAGTTGCTTCATCTTTCTGTGCCTTAGTTTCCTCACCTGTAAAATGGCAATAATAATAGTATCCACCTCATAGGGCTGTTGTAAGAATTAATTAGTTTATACATGTAAAGCCTTAGCATGGAGTCTGGCAAATAGTAAACACAATACATGTCAGTTATTATTAATTTCCTAGAACTTATATTCTCATATAAAGAGGTAGACTTCTAATTTTATAAATGCATAGTTTTGCATAATTTCTTCAAGCTCTGAAGAACTCCTCTATTTGAAGAACTCACTTTTTTTCTCTCTGCTCCCGGAAAATAGTTAAAAAACGTATGAGTACCCATTTCCTAGAGAATAAATCCCAAATTTCTGAGCCGTGCATTTAAAAGCCTTCGGAATCCAGGCCTGCTTAAACTTCCAGCCTTATTTCCAGTCACTTCTGGTCACGTGGCCTACCTGTTGGGAAGATGGAGCCGCCCGCTCTTTCTTACACGGGCCACGAGATGGCTACACTTCAACTTGACGTTTGCTGCTCTTCCAACTTCTCCTCAACTCAGCATCTCAAAATTCTTCTTATTCAGCATTCAAGACTCAACTCAAACACCAACTTTTCTTGTAAAATGTTTTTGACTCTCTCCCATGGAAGTACTCTCTTCATTTTAAAAACTTCACCAGTACTCATTTGTATCTCTTTTATGAAAGTGATTATTTCCCATCTTGCATTACAGTCAAGTTCATATTATAACTTTCTGTGGTATGTTAAAGTTGGCCACAAATTCTCAACACTCTCTCCATTCACAGGTAGGGTTTGTGTTCCCTCTCTATGAAACAAGGTAGGTCTAGGGATGTCTTGACCCACAGAATATGCTGGAAGATACCTTAATCCTGTACTAGTTTTTTTTTTTTAATTTTTTAATTTATTTCAGCATACTATGGGGGTACAGATGTTTCTGTTACATATGTTGCCCTTGCCCCCAACTCCCTCCCTAAGTCCGAGTTTCAAATATGTCCATCATTTGGGTGGTGCACATTGCACTCTTTGTGCATGCATATACCCCTCCTCTCCTCCCTCCTCCCCC